>RJWT010051283.1:0-10718 GCA_004365215.1 Cuniculus paca
GTGTGTGTCTGCGTGTGTATGTGTGATGTGATTTTTCTTCCATCTGGCACTGCTTTTTAAAGGGGGGAGGGACATAGTTATGAGCTAATTGTTCTGAGCTATTGCTCTTACCAAGCTAGACAAGTTTTTCCATGCCAGAAATTGCTTCATATGGTTGATGAAACTGGATATTTAGTTTATTCATAAATAGGTTTCAACCTTCCTGCACCCTCCACAGTGTTTCATGTAATCTCGCTCCTCTTCTTTTTACTTGTTTTCATTTACATACCCTTTCAACTCTCACACACTCTCCTGTCTTTTTGTCAAACAAACTATCAATATAATATATATTTTTTTCTTTTTCATTCTCTTTCATCTGGTATTGCTTTTAGTAAAAACTAGGCATTGCCAGTATGCATTTAAGTCCATAAATCTAGGAGTTAAAAATTTTATTAATATAGTTCCTAACCTTTATATTAAGTACTTTCATGCCTAGTTTGTTTAATAAGATTAGATAAATTCATGTTCTGGTTTGGGCATAAATTAGAACAGCCTTCTGGTACCCTCCAACACACACCATTAAAGTTCTCCTGCTCTTTTGTCACCTTTCCTCTCACCCTATCAAACATTCCATTCTTCTCCCCTGTTTTTGCATAGCACAAATCCAGTCAGTACAATGGATTATTTTATTTTTTCATTTCTTTTTCTTTTTTGCCTTTCTTTCTTCCCGTTTTCAAATATAAATGTGAGTGTTCATGTATGTGAAATGGTGAATACGAATTCATGATTTAGTTTATATGGTATCTTCCATTGAAATGTCAGACAAACATTCACCAAAAAGTATGCATGAAGGATTCAAAAACAGTATGCTTCGTACCAGCATAATTATTGATTGATTCTAAACTTTGTACAACTTATCTACCTCTGCAATTCTACTTCCATCTTCTCTCCGCTTTTCATACTGCCACAAACACCTTCTCAAAACCTCTCCTCACCTCCTTCACTTCCAGTCATAAAAATAATATCAAAGCCCTATCTCTTTTTTTATTCATTATCATCCCTTTTTCTTCTTCCCTATCTGAATAATTTTTTTTGTACTGCCTTTTTCCTTCCTTTGTCCTCTGGATCCAAACATGCTCACCATCAGTACTATTTCATTGTCTTCCTAGGTTATTGAAAAACTTGTGAAGTTTCTTAAACAACTCTTCGTTTATATGATTGATATGTGATCGGTTAAGCTGATGCTGCTAGAACCAGTAGTCATTCTCTCCTTACATCACAGCAACAGAGATTGAACTAGCTATGTTTAACCAGTTGGTCACGTGCATGAACAGCACATGTAAGCAAAGCAGAGGTCATATCACAGGAAGACAGACCCAAAGAGATATCCACAGTCATCATAGAGTTTTCTGCCTTTACTGGACTTCAATCCTCAGCAGAAAAACACTAAAATCATGAGAAAATAAGGCAACAAGATGACGTCAAAAACTTTTAATGCCCCGAAAGCAGAGCTCATGAAGTCTGAAGTGCAGGAAGTTTCAGGCAAAGAATTAAAAACCTAATGGTTATGCTGGGTGTGGTGGCACTCTTTTGTAATCCCAGCACTTAGGAGGCTGAGGCAGGAGGATTATTCCAAGTTCAAGACCAGCCTGGGCTCCAAAGTGAGCACGTGGCCAGCCTGAACTGCATAATGAGACCCTGTCTCAAAAAGACAAAAACAAAACAAAACAAAACAAAACCTAATGGTTAAAAGGTTTGAAGAGATGTAAGAAGAAACAAATAATCAAGGGCATAAGATGCTATGAATTCAAACAGCATAAACAAACAGGTATAAGATGCTCAGTGGACTTTTGAAAAACACAAGGAGTTGACTGAATTGTAGAAGATAATGCAGGATATAAATGATCACTTTGGTAAAGAATTAGAGACTATAAAAAAAAGAATTAATTAGAGATTATGAAAATAAAATCAAGTGGAAATCCTGGATATGAAAAATTCAATTAATAGTATAGGCAACAGGCATGACCACTTTGAAGAGAGACTACAGGGACTTGAAGATAAGGTTAATGTAGTAGATTCTGTTTTAAGTGAAATCTTGGTAAATGAAACACAACCAAAGCTAAATCCAGTAGCTGCTAGAAGACACATAAATGTACTAACATTTATAAAAATTAAGAAAAGGTTAGGAGATAAAACCAAAGGCATATAAAGGCATGGTGTATGCACTGAAATTATAGCAGAAATTTTTCAGAGAGAGAAGGCTAAAAAATAAACATTAAAGTATGATATCAGAATAACAGCAGATTTCTTAATACAAAACTTCACAGTAAGAAAAGCTTGGAGCAAGGTTTTTCAAGCCCTAAAATAATTTCCAACTCACATTATTATATCCTGAATAATTATTCTTCAAATTTGATGAAAAAAGAAAGATTCTTCATGACAAAGAGAATCTATGTAAAGATTTCTGACCACTAGAAAGAATGTAAAAAATCCTCAAAAGATGCAACTTGAGACCATACTCATAAGCAAAATAAATCAAACTCACATGTGTAAACACCACATCGTCTCCCTAGTGTAAGAAACTGAAAGATGCAATAAGATACAAAATCCTCAATAAATGTGGGGAAAAGGTTCTGAAGTCCAATAAGGCTTTTATTCTTTGATTTGGTTGGTTTAAGTCTGTTTTCTACTATTTGATTGCAATATGTGAGAAGATAGGAACAGTTTTTTTGAAGAAAACAAAGGACATTAAGGTAGTCATTGTTGATTTCTTGTTGTCTGATTTGAAGGCCTGTAATGCTTTCACTCTTTTGTTTTATCTGGTTTTATGTTATTTTGTTTCATTTGAGTTTATTGTGTGTGAATGTATGAACAACCATTTCGAAGAAAACAAGAGACACTAGTGTAGCCATTGTTAATCTCCTATTATTATGTTTTGAGGACCTGTATTGCTTGCAGTGTTCTGTTCTGAAATGCTTTGTTGTGTTTAACTTTGTTCTGGTTTTTGTTTTTGTTTTTTTTTATTCTCTTTAAAATAAAAAAAAATCCTCAAAAGAGAAAAGAAGGCCAACACCACTAAAGAGCACAAAGGAAAGACTACATCTAGCTGGTGCAGCAGTTAAACAAATGCAAATAAAACAAAGAAAGAAAGAAAGAAAGAAAGAAAGAAAGAAAGAAAGAAAGAAAGAAAGAAAGCTGTAAAAAAAAGGAAGGATGGAAATCAGTAAATATCTTTCAATAATAACACTCAAAGTAAATGCTCTTAACTCCATAATCAAAAGACATCAACTGATAAATTGAACCAAAAACAAAACTCAACTACATGTTGTCACCAACAGTAACACCTCTTGTGCCAAAAAAAATCACAGTGAAAATAGAAGCATGGAAAACAGTATTCCACCCACCCAGGGCCTGACAGTGAGCAGGAGTAGTTACCATATTTTATGATGAAATGCACTTCTAAAAGCAAGTAGCAGCTATCCTACTTTCAAAGTGGTCTTCAAGCAAAAACTGATCATAAGAGACAAAGAAGATCGCTGCATACTGCTAAAGGGAAAAATTCTTCAGGAAAATATAACAACTGTAAATATACATGCACCAAATGCCAATGCATCCAATTTCATAAAACAAATGCTACTGGACATAAAAGATGAGATAAATACCATCACAATCATAGTGAAGGACTTCAAAGTCTCATGCTCTCAAATACATGAGTCAACCAGACAAAAAAGTTAACAAAGAAATATCAGCATTGATCACACAATTGAGCAAATGTTCTTAAAACCTATCTACAATTGTTAATTCCATGAGAACTGAATACATATTTTTTTATCTGAAACACACAAAACTTTGTACAAAATAGACCCTGTCTCAGGCATGAAAGCATGCTAAATAAACACAAAGGAATTCAAATAACCTCTTGCATACACTCCAGTTGTGGTCAAATGAAACTAGAAATCAACTGCAAAAGAAACCACAAAAAGCACACAAACACATGGAGATTGCTTAATACACTACTGAATAACCAGTGGATTGCAGAAAACATTAGAGATGAAGTTTAAATGTTACTAGAAAGACCATACACTGGAGGTGCACCCAGGCTAGCTGTGTAGCCCAGAAGCTCTGAACTCCTTGCAGACAGGTGCAAGGCCCCAGCAGCACCACACTCTGAGGGCACATCCAGGCTAGCTGCATGGGTCCTGGAGGTTCTGAACTCCACCCAGCCAGGCACAAGACCCACCATGGCACACTCTAGGGGTGCATCCTTGCTAGCTGCATGGAGGCTCCGAGCTCTGCCTAGCCCATCACCCCACTGCAGTCTATTGAGGAATGCCCAGCCAGCCTCACAGGTCACAGAGCAAAAGGCTCCAGCACCATAGTTTGGGGGTGTGCCCCAGCTAGCCATGAGGATATAAAAGGATTGAAGCTCTGCCCAGCACAGCATACCACTGGAATCCATCAGGAGGGTGCCTGGCCAGCCACATGGGTTCCAGTGGAAACTGACAAAATGAAAGAGCAGTGTGCAGTCTCAGTCTTCCAGCCCACTGAGAACAAACCCAGGAGACATTGAAATGGAAGACATCAGACATTGAAAAACTGAACTTTCTGAAATGATAGCAACTGAAGTAAAGAAACAACTCTATGAAGCCATAGAGGAAATCAGATCAGAAAGACTCACTCAGGTAAAAAAAAAAAAAAAAAAAAAAAGAAATGGCAAATATAAATGAAATGTTGAGTGTATCTAAAGGAGATCTAGATTTTAAAAAATAGAAGAACATAAGAAAATGATGGAAATATTGAATGAATAGTATAAGACAGAATTACAATGCATGAAACAGATTCAAAGGGATGCTCAGGAAATTAAAAATTCCATTGAAAGCTGGCAAAACCACTTGAATGAAGCTGAAGATAGACTCTCAGAGCTTGAAGAAAAGATGGAAGCTTATGATCATGAATGAAAAGATCTCTTAAAAATAACAAGGAACCAGGAAACAACAATTCAACAGTTGCAAGATGATGCAAAGGGAAACAATGTGAGACTATATTGTTAATTTCCTGTTGTTATGTTTTGAAGACCTGTATTGCTTACATTGTTCTGTTCTGATCTGCTTTGTTCTGTTTTACTCTGTTGTGTTTTGTTTTTATTCTCTTTAAAATAAAAATTAAAAAAATATAAGACTAATAGGTGTCCACAATAAAGCAGGGGTCAACACAAATGACATACAAAGACTATCTACAGAAATAATAGCAGAAAATTTTCCAAACATGGGAAAAGAATCTGATATGCAGGTAAGTGAGGCATAGAGAACCACAATTAGGAATAACCAAACTAAATTCTCACCCAGACATATAATAATTAGGATATCAGAAATTCAGCACAAGAACAGAATACTAAAAGCTGTCAGAGAAAAGAAATAGATCACCTATGAAGGAAAGTCTATCAGAATCACAGCAGACTTCTCAACACAAACCTGCAAGTCAAGAAGAGCCTCAAGTGAAGTATTTCAAGTCCTGAAAGAAAACAACTTTCAAGCCAGATTGATGTACCTTGCATAACTATCTTTGAAAATAGATGGAGAAATAAGATACTTGCGTGACAAAGAACAACTGAAGAAATTCATGATCACCAAACCAACACTACAAAGAGTGCTGAAAGATACTCTGGAAAGAGACAAAGATAACTTCAATTCCAAGAACAACAGCAGAAGGAAACTGCTAAGCAGGGCAAACAAACAGAAAAAGTAGAAAACCAACAATAGAAAGATAATATGACAGGGATAAGTCAGTACATATGATTTATAGCCATCAATGTGAATGGTCTCAACTAACCAATAAAAAGAAACAGAATGGCAGAGTGGATTAAGAAACAAAATCTAACAATATGCTGTGTACAAAGAATCAGCCCTCGAAATTCAAAGACCCAATCCAAAAATGCACATCTGAGATGAATACACACTTCTCAGGTAAAGAAATGCAAGTGACAAATAAATATATGAAAAAATGTTCAGCATCAATGGTCTTTTGAGAAATGCAAATTAAACAACACTGAGATTCCATTTCACTTCAGAAATAATGGCAAAAATCAAGAAAACAACCAATAAATGCTGGAGGGGCTGTGGGGAAAAAGAAACTCTTCTCTGATGTCGGTGGGAGTGTAGGTTGGTGCAACCACCTTGGAAATCAGTGTGGAGGTTCCTCAAAAAGCCAGCATTAGATATTCTATCTGACCCAGTTAACCTGCTTCTGGGCATTTTCTCAGAAGAATTGAAAACATCATATCACAGTGATGTATGTGCACAAATGTTTATAGTAACACACTTTGTAATAGCCAAACCTTGGAAATAATCCAAGTGCCCACCAATCAAGGAATGGATAAACAAGATGTGGTATTTGTATACAATGGAGTATAAATCTGAGTATATGTTATACTCAGATATAAAGAAATATTGCATCAAGGCTTTTATAGGTAAATGGACATGACTTGAGACCATACTCATAAGTGAAATAAATTAAATTCACAAGTGTAAATACCATACTGTCTCCCTAGTGTAAGAAAATGAAAAAGTAAATATGATCCAAAATCTACAATAAATATTGTGTAAGGGTAAGAAACTGCTCAAAGAGGAAAAGTAACTGGGGTTGGGGAAAGGAGGAAAGAAGGAAGGGAAAAGGAAAAAGACATAAATTTGTGTATATATACATAAGATAGCTAAGATGGCTATAATACTAATTGTATTAGTTCTTAGAAAAGAACAGTTAATACTCATATGATTAGATCAATTTTTCATGTCTATATCTGGTAATCTAAGCAACCCTTTTGAAGATAACAATTACAATATTGCAACCATTGTTAAATTCCTATCATTTTGTTTTGTAAAACTATCCTGTTATTGTTTTTGGTTTATTGTTGTTTGTTTCTCTCTATTGCTTTTTTTTCTTTTCTGTGTCCTTTTTCTCTTAAATGAACTTTTTAAAAAAAGAGCATAAATGTTACTAGAATGAAGATAACAGTATGAAGTGTATTAACTAGTGTTAATTTCCTATTATTTTGTTTTGAAATTTTGAATTATCATTTTTATTCCTTTTTGTTGTTGTTTTTGCTGTTTTATTTTTAACATAAAAAAGGCTACTAGAATGAAATGACAGTGGCAGCACTGTATGGCAAAACCATCTGTGACCCATTGGTTGTTCAATAGGGTGCTATTTAATTTCCATGTATTTATGAAGTTCTTGTGGTTTCTTTTGCCATGGATTTCTAACTTCATTGCACCATGGTCTGATAGTATGCATGGGTATTATGGTTGATACATTGTGTCAATTTGAAAAGTTTAGAAGTTTAACAGAGGCTCAACAGGGAGCCAGAGATCTTACTTTGTAAATATCCTCATCCTGTGCAAAGGAGGGTAAGACTTTTGTGACTGCTACACCCCCCCCGAAGAGGGGGTGGCCTCTGTAAAATATAAGGGAGGAGAAGAGGTTTTTTTTTTCTCCTCTTTTGCTCTGGCTGCTGCCTTAAATTGTTGTCCCAGTGCCATGCCACCCTGCCTTGGAGCCAGCTGATTATGGACTGAAATCTCCAGAAACTGTAAGGTAAATATATATTTCCTTGCTTCACTTTGGGTGTCAGGTATTTTGTGTCCCAGCAATGAGAGAAAAGTAACCAAGACAGAATTTGGTACCAGAGCAGTGAGGTCATTGCTGTGACTATACCTGACCATGTGGTTCAAGAGCCTTTGGGAATGGCTTGCGGGAAGAGTTTGGAAAGGTTAAGAAATGTCACCTGAAATAATAGCCCTGGAACAGCTTAGGCTGTTCTGCATGGGAAATTCTGGTCAGAGCTCAGGAGACGAGAAGGCTGATAGAAAGCCTGCCAGTAATTACCAGGCTCGGGAGGTTTCTGCTGGGAAGAAGGACTGCATTGGCTGCTGGACCCCAGAAGATGTGTGTCATAGCTTGGCAGTAAGTTTGTCTGCATTTGTACATGTCCAGAGACTTTGCCTGGGACTAAGATTAAGGGCAGTGGACTAATTAATCTGGCAGAAGAAATTTCAAGGCAGTCAAATGTTAAGGCAGTGGCATGGCTATTGTTGGGGGCTTTTAGCCAAATTTATGTTGTGAATCAAGAGCAAAGATTCCAGCAGGATGATTTAAAACATTGTGAGTTTGGCCAGAAAGGAAGCTTCAGTAAAGCTGCAGACTGTAAAGATAGAGCAGTGATCTCCATTGCTGCAAAGTAACAGAATAGAAAAGATGACCTGAAGGCTGTGCAAAAAGCAGCGAGTCTTGAACCTTCGCAGCTTCCAAACTGGAAAAGTGAAAGACTTTGCTTTGAGGAGAAAACCTCAGAGCACCATGTTTCAGAATGGCAGCAGAGGCCCCATGAGGTTCCACAATGGTAGCAGCATAGAGAATCTGTTCTTCAGAATCACGTTCAAAGTGCCCAGCGATCCAGGCACTTGACCTCTACAGCCAAGAGAGAGGAAAGCCTGGCTACTGCTCCAGCTGGCAGCAGACCTCAGCATCATCCACATGGTGCTGGCTTCAGTGCATACAAAATGCACAAGTTCTGAGGTTGAAAAGGATTCCACCCCAATTTCAGAAGTCTGGGAGGCCAGGCAGTGTGCCCCTGAGAGAGCAGCATGTGAAGCTGTGAGGGTGAGGCCAAAGGTACAGTGGAGACTGCAGAAGTTTGGAAAAACCAGGAACATGAATCATCTAAGGAAACCTGCAATGATGGGACAAAGCCATCCCAAGAGAGAAGCCATGGGTTCAGTAACCACCAGAATTGCCATAGGGGTGGAGCCATACAAGCCCTTTGAAGCTCGCAATTTGCCACAGATTTCTTCAGATGCCAGACAGACAGCTACAGGACTTAACATTTGCCCTGCTGGATTTTGGGCTTGCTTTGGTTCCAATGCTTTGTACACCCCTGTTTGTAACTTTTGGAATGGTAATGTCTATCTTGTGCCATTGCATGTTGAAAGTGTTTAAATTTGTTTTCATTTGTACAGGGGCTTGCAGCTAAGAGTTTGCCTTAGATCTTGGAGAAGCCTTGGGACTTGAGCTTTTCAGCAATGCTGAAACTGTTAGTACTTTGACAACTCTTGCAGATGGACTAAATGCCTTTTGCATAAAGGGAAGTGCATGAGTCTTTGGGGGGCCAAGGACAAAATGTTGTGTATGTAATGTAATGTAATGTAATGTTGATAGACTTAATGCTGGTTTTTAAGGATTGTTAAGCTGTGTTATAATGTTCAAGTTGCAAAATGGTAAGAATTAGCATGTCTTGGTATCTGGAGGTTACTTTAAAGAAACAAGTCTGATTGTGAAGTTGACAAGGGGTGGATTGTTATGGTTGATACACTGTGTCAACATGATAAGTTTAGAAGTTAAACTGAGAGGCTCAACAGGGAGCCAGAGTTCTTACTTTGTAAGTATCCTCATCCTGTGCAAAGGAGGGCAAGGAGATTTTGTGAGTGCTACACCCCCACTGAAGCGGGGGAGTGGCCTGTGTACAATATAAAGGAGGAGAAGAGGCTTTTTTCTCTTCTTTTGCTCTGGCTGCTGCCTTGAAGTGTTGCCCCAGTGCCATGCCACCCTGCCTTGGAGCCAGCTGATTATGAACTGAAATCTCCAGGAACTGTAAGCTAAATAAACCTTTCCTTGCTTCACTCTGAGTGTCAGGTGTTTTGTCCCAGCAACAAGAGAAAAGTAACTGAGACAATGGGATAATTTCAATTCCTTGTCATTTACTTAAGCATGTTCTATGAGCCAGTATGTGGTCTATTTGGAGAACATCCCATGTGCAGCTCAGAAGAATGTGTATTCTGATGTTTGGTGTGGAACACTCTATAGATATCTACTAAGTCCATTTGTTCAAAAATTTGATTGAATTCTAATATTTCATTATCGATTTTTTGTCTAGTTGTTCTTTTTTTACAATAATGGGCAACTGAGGTCTCTCACTACAATTACATCAGAGCTTATTTGATTTTTCATGTCTGTTTTATACAGTTGGGTGCACTGGTATTTGTTGCATATCTATTTATGATTATTATCTCTTCCTGTTGGATTGTTTCCTATAAGAGAATGTAGTCACCTTCTTTGTCTCTCTTAATCAGTCTTGGCTTGAAATTCACTTTGTCTGCAAATAGCATAGCTACACCTTCTTTTTTCTGGGTTCCTGTCACATGGAGTACTGTTTTCCATCTTTTGACTTTCAGTCTATGAATTCCTTTTTGAATTAAATGTGTTTCTTGTATGCAACGTATTGTTGGATCTTGATTCTTGATCCATTCTGGCAGTCTGTGTCTTTTGATTGGTGAATTGAGATCATTAACATTGATGGTTACAACTCATTTGTATTGACTTATCCTTGTCATGTTATTTTCCTGTTGTTGACGCTCTCCTTTTTTTACCCCCTCCCTCTAATTGTTTGCCTTCCCTGGAGGATTCCTTTTGTTGGGATTCTTGGAGCTGTAGTCCTTATTATCTCTTTCTAGAATATCCTTCAGAACATTTTGGAGTGCTGGTTTCATGGTCATAAATTTTCTCAGATGTTCTTTGTCATCAAGTATCTTATTTCTCCATCAATTTTGAAAGATAGTTTTGCAGGGTACATCAATCTGGGTTGAAAGTTGTTTTCCTTTAGAACTTGGAGTACTTCACTCCAAACTCTCCTTGTCTTGAGAGTTTGTGCTGAGAAGTCAGCTGTAATTCTGATGGGCTTTCCTTTACAG
>RJWT010051284.1:0-10730 GCA_004365215.1 Cuniculus paca
CTTTTCTTGTAGATCATCACCAGAGAAAACGTCAGAAGAGCACAAGTTCTTTTCTGAGACCAAGCCTTCAGTGTCAATAAATCATGTCTCAGACTTAAGATCAAAGTCCAGCTTTAAAATTGCTGAGAACACAAAAGCATAGATTGAACTTGCAAGTACATTACCCCCACCCTGGGCACCAGGTCATTTGGGGTTGGTGGAGATGATGCCAACAGCATCCACCTTATTGCCTCACCTTCCTACTCCAGAAATGGACTCCCCACTGCCAGTACCTGCTTTGCTTTGCCTGCAGCTTTTCTCTGGCCAAAGCCCCTCTGCCAGGCTGAGCAGCACAGAAATGTAAAGGACCTGAACTCCCTGGCAGCCCTCAATCAGAGACGGTGGAAGTGGGACCAACCAAGGCATTCCACACTGGCTCCCAGAGTAACCCAACAGGACTCAGATCCAACTGCCCACACTGATAACAAACTGGACCATGTGCTTTTTCATGGTAGTGGCATCAGGCCATGGGGTGCCCAGATATTTGGTCAAACATTCTAGGCATATCTATGAAGGAGTTTCTGAATGAGATTAACATTTTGATAAGTAGATGCAGTGAAGCAGATTGTCCTCCCCTATCCCATGGGGGTGCACCTCACCCCATCCGTTGAAGCCTTGAGTAGAACAAAAAATTGAAAGAAAGAATTCTCTCTGCCTAGATTCAGTGGTACATGCCTGTTGTCCCAGCTACTCCACAAGCCGAGGCAGGAGGGTCACTTGAGCCCAGGAGCTTGAGACCAGACTGGGTAACATAGGGAGACCTCATCTAAAAGAAAAACCAAAATGAAAGAAGAGAGAATTCTCTGTCTCAGCCTGATCATTTTCAAAATGGGACATCAGTCTGCCTGCCTTCAGACTTGGACTCAGATTAGTCCTTTCACCACGTCACAGTCTCTGTTGGGTCTCCAGCTTGCCTGCTGCAGATCTCAGACTTGGCAGCCTCCAACATTATGTGAGAAAATTCCTTATAATAATGGCACAGGTATGATTATATATGTCAAGTGTATAAATCATGTATATGTGGTACATAGATAATATATATACATTATGGATCTATCTCACATTGGTCCTATGGTCCTGGAGAAGTGAAACTAAGATACATAATTTTGCTACTCTACCAAGTTTACTTCACCACCCAAATAAACTGCTTGCATTTGAATCTTTGTCTCAGGATCTGCTCTGAGGAGCCAGCCTCAGGCCAGAGCACTGCCAGTCCTCTCTCCCTGCTGTGTCCCCAAGAGTAAAGCTGAACCCCAACATGTGTTTTTTCCATCTCCCTGTGCAGTCTAAGGAGGCCATATAACTCCATCCTGGACAGTGATACAAAAAAAAGAAGTCCAGTGGAGGGAAAGAGGCTCTAAAGTGCTTTTTTACTTCATGTGCAAAGGGTAATGTACAGAAAGAAATCTCTTGTCCTTCTATCCCTCCTAACTTCAATGCTGCAATGATACCAAGAATCTCATCATCCTACAACTCTGAAGAAATAATATCCCTAAAATCCAATAGGATCTGCTACCCCTGGTAGCAGTCTCTGATATCCAACTATTTCCTCCTAGGCACTCTGTATATAATGTTTTAAGATAGTAAGTCTCCCCAGGGTAGGTAGAAATTTTGAATACATCGGAATAGGCAAAGTGTTCATGAATAAAACTCAAACTGCACAGGAAGTTCCTAAAGAATCAATAACTGGGATCTCATCTTATTAAAAAATTTTGCACATCAAAAGAAATCACCAACAGAGTAAAAAGAAAACCTATAGAATGGGAAAAAAAATTTAGCCAACTGTCACTCAGACAAAGGACTTCTATCTAGAACATATAAAGAATTGAAAAATATCAGGCCTCCCAAATTCAAAGACCTAATCCAAAACTGGGCATCTGAGATGAACATGCACTTCTCAGATGAAGAAATACAAATGGCAAATAAATACATGAAGAAATGTTCAACATCACTGATTATTCAAGAAATGCAAAGTAAAACAACACTGACATTCCAACTCACCCCAGAAAGAATGGCTATCATCAAGAAATCAACCGATAACAAATTCTGGTGGGGCTGTAGGGAAAAAGGAACCCCTCTCCACTGTTGGTGGGAGTGTAGACTGATACAAATACTGTGGAAATCAGTGTGAAGATTCTTCGAAAAACTAGCATTGGAGGTCCCATTCAACCGAACTATTCTCCTTCTGGGTGTTTTCCCAGAAGATTTGAAAACATCATGCCACAGTGATATGTATGTACCCATGGTTATAGCAGCACAATTTGTAAAAGCTAAACCTTGGAAACAACCCAAATGCCCATCAACCATACAATTGATAAAAAAAAGATGTGGTATTTATATACAATGGAGTATTACTCAGGTATAAAGGATAAACTTGAGGCTTTTATAGGTAAATAGATGGAACTTGAGACCATACTCATAAGTGAAATAAATCAGACTCGCATGTGTAAATATCATATTGTCTTCCTAGTGCAAAAAATTGAAAGAGTAAATAAGATCCAAAATGTACAATAGATATTGTGAAAGTGAAAGGGAAAGACAGTGGTCCAAAGGAAAGAACAAATGGGATAGGGGAAAGGAGAAAAGAAAGAAGGGAAAAGAATATATATGCATATTTATTTTCTGGTTGGCCAGAAACCTTTCCTGGATATCAACATGTGTAACTCACTATTTTCTGGAATGGGGGAAGGGAGACTTAATATTTTTTATTTTTTTATTTTAAAAAATGGCTAAATGGCTTATGACTAAATTGTAGGTGCATGAACTGAGTTACAAGCCTCGGAAGTTTCCCAGACATAGTATAGGTCAACTCTGACCAAAAAAGGCATCCTGTGCCCCACTTGTACACTCAGAAGGGTCAAGTGACTTACCAAAGATAATAGTCTCTACAGGGTGGCATTCAGGATCAGACTCAAGACTGATGAATGTAAATGTAAATTTCTACTGTTCTCACTATCCTCCAATGCCCACAAAGAGCCCAAATAGGGTCTTGGGGTGACTTATCATACACTAGTCCCTGGTAGACTTCACAAGTAGATGTAATTGTGAGTCAGCATCAGCACGGATTGTGGGGAGGGAGAACTAGCCCTGCCCAGCCAGAGACAGCACAATGCTTGGGCTGCTGCTGGACCAGGACATCCAGAGCCAAGCATCTCCCCCTATTTCAATGACAGTAAGATATATATGGTAGCCATTTTGAATTTACTGTTGTCTTGTTTTGTAGTCTTTTATTGTATCCATTGCTTCATTTTTACTGTTTCTATTCTATTCTTTCTGTTTGGTTTTTACCATGTCCAAAGGTATTTGCAGCTATTTTGAAGACGACAAAAGGCATTATGGTAACTATTGTTGATTTTGTAATGGTGTGAAGTCCTGTATCACTTACTCTAGTTTGTTCTGATTTGTTTTATTCTGTTTTATTTTCCTTGGTTTTATCCTCTTTAAAATAAACAAAGAGTAAAAAAAAAAAAAAAAAACAAGTAGAAGTAACTGTGGCTTGCTCTTCACTATGGATGTTTCCCAAAGCCAACTGCAACATCTGCTTTAAGCTTTAAGTGTGTCCCATGAAAACCAGTTGTATTCACACCTTTAAAAGAAACAGCAACTTCTTATATGCATACATTAATTAACCTAGCAGAAATAGGCTAGAGTTAATCATGGAACCTTCCAAGTTGGGAGAGAAAGAGAGACAGACAGAGACAGGGACAGGGACAAAGACTGAGACAGAGACCAAGACAGAGATAGAGACAGAAACAGAGACCAGCAGCCAAAGAAGCCTCAGCTACAACAGACTTGGGTGAAAGAAGTATGTCCTCATGTGAGAGCTGCCCTTCTGCTGGGAATCAGCTTGGAGATCAAAGCTGCAGAGCTGACCACAGAAAGTCTCAGGAAGTCTCTCTCAGTTTCATCCATGTTTATCTCCTTTTAAAGAAAGGCCCTTGGCTACTAGAAAAGATGTGCACATCAAATTATTAAGAAGGCTTATGTCAAAGAGGAAGGAAAAATTGCATGTCATTTCCTAGTTTTCAATATTTTTTCATTACTTGTTACCAGCCTCTATCTATTTGAGGAAGAACGAACTAATGCCTAAAAATCCGTTAACATATCAACTCAAGAACTGGAGAGATATAGAACAGCACATCCACCAATGCCCAGAAAATATACGTTTACCATTAAATTCTGCACCAAGCACACTAAGGAAAAGTACATCAAGCATGCTGCAGTCCCCAAACCTCATCAGTCTTGTGTTTACTCTTTCATGCTTTTTTTTTTAAAGAAATCTGATATCAGCTAAGAATCTCAATTTCTTTAGCTAGTTCCCACAGGTGTATAAACATTATTCAACTTCTTAAAAGTGCAATATATATGGTCTGCTGGTGTCAGCAACAAGCACTGCTAGAGTGAATACAAACTTCTATTACAAAGAGAATGTATAACTCAGACATATTAAGGAAGCTCAGTATTCTATCTTCTCCAAAAATGAAGAAATAATGTTTGACCCAGGCATGGTGGCACACATTTGTAATCCCAGCATTCAGGAAGCTGAAGTAGGAGGATCACTAGGAATTCAAGGTCAGTCTGGTCTACATAATGAGCTCAAGGCCAACCTAACCTCCGTAAGGGAGACCCTACTGCAAAAAAAGAAAACAGAAGTGTTTGACCAGTTGTCCTTGCCCACATGAATGGGACATTATGCTATGAAGGAGAACAGAACAGACTCTTCCTGCCATAACAGAAGACAGAATCCATAGATCTCAATGGCAGCTTGTCCAGTAGTCCTCAGACCTAGGTAAGCATCAAAATCAACTGGGAATCTGTTTCAAATACTTCTGAGCCGTCCCAGACAAAATGAACCATCTCTAATAAGACCCAGGCATCTGTATTTTGAACATGCTTCCCCCAAGTGACTCTGATAGTTCAGTTTGGAATGCAACAACATCCCAACTAAACCCATCCCCATAGTCTTTGCTTAAATACCTCCCATAAGAGTAAGGCAGTCCAGTGCAACCCTGGACAGCACCTATTCTGAGGACATCAGTCTCCCTGGACCTCCCAGCCACTGGCCCTGATCTTATATGTAAGAGGAGCCTCATTTGCAATAGAGGCAGCACTTTTGTGTCGCCTGCACCCAAGAAATCATATAAAGAAGAATTTACAGCAAGATCTAAAGTTCAGTTTATAAAACAATAAGATTATACCCTAAACTTTACTTTTATCAAAAATTATGTTGTTCACAGATTCAAATAAGAGTTAGACTAAAGAGTTTTGGGATGGATGTTACTGTCCTCTATAGTAACAGCATTAAGTATTTAAACATACATGCAAAGAACATGAGCTTTTAAAACACAGTAGGCTTGGATCCTGGATCACCTGTATTTACTGTCTGAGTGGTCTTGGGCATATTATCCCCTCTGAAACTTCAGTTTCTTGGAAAACTGGGATAAAACCAATTGGATAAGGTTGTTATTGAGAATATATGAGCTTCTGGCATTTAATAAATGTTGGTTCCTTCCCATCTCTTTCCTTTTGTTTTTCTTCTATGATCAATTTATCATGGGCTCTCAACATTTCTAAACGTCTCTTGGATCCACTCAATCTCTTACTACATCACCATCACCACCCACTTTATCACTCCTATATTTGTTCAGCATCTCATTACTTGAATATTAGGCTTGGAAAGAGAGAGAAAATAAATACCACTTTAAGATCCAGCAACATAATTCCTTTCAGAAACTTATGGTCTTTGTTTTAGAAAATACCTTGAAATGCCACATGGGACAAGTACCCCAAGAACATGAGTCAGCAAGAGAAAAAAGTAGCAAGCAAGGTAAGTAAACTGTTCTTCACTTGAAATAGACTGAATGCACCAAGCATAAAAGGGAAGAGAACAGGGAGAGAAAAGACGGAACAGCAAGGCTATGGGTAAGCAGCAGGAAGAAGGGTGCTCCAACAGGAAGGGTAACAGTGGAGAATCAGCAGAAGCAGGAGGTCAGAGGGGACCTTTAAAGGCATCTGTTAGCCTCTTCCACAGTCTATACATGGTGTGGGATTCAGTCATATCCAGTTCTGCAGCGGCCAGCTACCATCCAACCTGCACTGGGATTCCTACAAAAGCCTCCTGACATTTCATCTCTCTGTTATTCCTCAGCCCAGGAGATCTAAGGGAGCCTTGCTCTGATACTGTTGGACACTTTGTTCTTTACTGAAAATTTCTGCAGGAAAGTGTCAACCTTAGATACCTGCTTATGCTTGCAGGTAGAGTATTCATCTCACTAAATGTAATTTTCTATAATCACTCTTAGCAGAAAAATGTTAACAAAATGTGGCCTTTGACCACTAAAAGAAAACTACTTGATAATTTTAGCCTTCAGTGAAAAAAATAATAATATTGTAACATCATCTACATGGTGAGCATCCACAATGTGTCAAGCAATAAGCTGGAGTATCCTTGGGTAGTTATTTTTCTTACCACTGTTAAGATAAGCAAAGTGAGGCTCACAGGAATTTGGCAATGTGGTCTAAATCTCCAAGCTGTTAAGTGGAAGACTCACGTCTCACAGCAGGACCTGTCTCTACTCAACCTGGCCACCTTGACGGACTAGCCTGTCACATAAATTGGGACTAGGCTGGAACAGCAAACTGCAAAGATGCTCCTGAAACTCCAAGTCTTCCAGAAGAAAAGCATGCCTTCACTCACAAAACACTTTGGCTGATGCCAGCAAAAGAACTGGAAAAATGTCAAGCCCTGGCTAGAACAGCTCAAACTTGGCATCTTTAGCAGTCCCAAACTCAGGCATTAGAATCCCCTAAGAACCCTTCCAAAATTGGAGTTTTGGACATCAGTTCGAGACCTAAGAAAGCAAATTCTTTGGGAGTGGGCTGCAAAAAACATCTACAATCCTTTTTTAAAAGTCCCCAAATAATGTAGCCTGTTCCAGATGTAGGGCTTTAAAAAACAATGATTATATGCCACTCCTAGCTACAAATCCTATCACCTCAGTGCTTAGCCCTTTTAGCTTCTATCATAATGATAGTTCTATTTTAAAAGAAGCTGGGGAAAGTGTGGAGAATCTTAGTGTTAGCATATGTTCATTTGAGCAATACAGGTTTTTGTTTAGTGCCTGTAGGCATCAGAAAGCAGAGAGACTTCTATCTCTCCGTATGTTTATCAACTCTCAGCAAGCCTATAATTAATGAAGGGACCATCCTATTACACTTAATACAGAAGTGATAAACAGCCATTGAGGCCTGCCAGAAGCTTTCTCAGGATGAGCACAAGTATGCCTTTGGCAGAAGATAGTGTTTTGAGCACAAGAATATCTGGCATGTGCCCCAAATCCTGGATGGTCCAGGGAGCTCACTGTACAAAAAGAAGCTGCATCTCAGCCTGGTCTCTGTGTTGCTGGAGGAGATCAAAGAGAACAGACAGTAAACAGCACACTGCTCCTCACAGTCCAGTAAGCAAGAGCAACCTAATGAATGAGCAACTGCCAGCACAGGACCAGTTCCAGCCAAAAGTGCATGACAACTTAACTGCAGGAACTCCACATAGTTAACACATAGAAGAGAGACATACATCAGATTAAAACCTCTTTTGAGAAGATGATGTTACTGTCCTATTTCTCTGGGGGAATGACTATACCTTTGGAATTAAAGATGTTTACATAAAATGCTAGCAGATATTTTTATTGTTTAAAAATCCTTAATGGTTCATTGTAGAATGATTTTTATTACAGTATTTGTAGAATTATCTGGTATGATCGAAATGTTGTTGGAACGATGTAACATTTTCCTACCCACTATTACTTTTAAGAAAAATGTCATTGGCATTGTGATCCATTAATAATGGTTGGACACCAATTCAAAAATGTTTCCTGACTCCCTGGTGGTCCACTGCCTAGGATTCAGTATTCTCAGATACGTTTCCCTCCAAAGTGGCTCTCAAATTTGATGCACCAGAAGCAACTTGTAGACCTTACACATTCAACTTTCTAACAAGTTTCTTCGCAGGTGACTCTAATGCTACTGGTTCACACTTTGAGAATCACTGGCCCAGAACATGATCAACTTCTAAGTGATCTGGGCTGAAACAAGGCTCTCGTTCACACCAAAGTCCAGAAGAGACCAATCTTCCTGCCTCTCCTATTTGTCAGAGAGACTACGTAGTTTGAATCCCCCAGGGCAGTTCTAGTTTATGTCTTTTACAACCAATTTATTCCTGTTAATTACCCTGGCATCCCCTTTCATCCTTGAAAGGGTCTCAGTTTAGATGATGATTGTTATCATCACCCTATTTGTTCATGTTTGCTTCATCTTGATCTGTAGAATCCATATGCCTAAACGGAGGGTGCTCTCCTCCAGAGAATTTGCTTTTGCTTTGTTCCAGGGAAAGAACATGGGATAACTCCAACTGTAGGTGCACCTAATGGAGAACTCTTAGCCCTGTCCCTAGCTGAGCCTTTGGTTAAGGCTTTTTTTCCTTACTGCAGGCCAAGAGCAGTGTTTACTCTTGGAGAATCTGCTCTTACTACTCAGATACGATTACACACCATTCCTTGCCCCCGCTTCCCAGCTCTGATTTTGACTCTAGGATGGTGATTGTACTGCTGTTGCTATAATGGCTATTGTTATTTGTGGTTGGAAAGTTCTTTGGAAGTTTTGCTTACTTCTTTTTATTGCTCATATTTTATTGTACAAATGTTCAAACACGTTCAAAAATAGAGAATAATATCTAACGAGCTCCCATATACCCACCAACCAACTTCAGCAATTAGTCCAGTCTTACATCATCTGTTGCCTCTCCCAATTCTCCAACCTCCTGCCTCTTACACAGCCACTGGATGATTTTAAAGCAAATTCCAACATCCTATGGTTTTATCGGCAAATACAATAGTAGTATGTGTAAATGAGTAGGGTTCTTTTAAAATAACTATGCCATTATTGCACCTAAAAATAATTTTGTAGCACCTTTAAATATATAGTCAGGGTTTAGATTTTCCAACTGCATCAAGTTTTTAGTTTTTTTATTCAAATCAGGACCCAAATGACTCTTATACCATGTAACTGGTACATATCACTAGTCTTCAACAACTCATATGTTCTCCAGACTCTTTTATCAATATGTCTTATTTGTTGATGAGCCAAATGGTTTACCCCACAATTTCCACAGACTACATTTTGTCATTTGCATTCCTGTGGTGTCATCTAACATGTTCTTTTGTCCCCTTTGGCTTCCAGGTAGCTCTAGACCTATGCTGTGCAATGTGGAAGGCTACAACCACATATAGTTATTTAAACTTAAGTTAATTAACACTTAATAAAATTTAAAACTCAGTTCCAAAGCCACTCAAGTCTTATTTCAACTGTCTGACATATACACATAGCTAGTGGCTATTATACTGGACTGCATGTATGTTCTGTGCACACACAGAGCACTATATCACTACAGAAGGTTCTACTGGACACACTCTCGCTCATGTTCAGGCCAGGGTTTTGTTGCTGTGGCTGTGGCTGTTGTTCAATGCTACTTAGTAGGCAGTATTATGACTCTTTTCACATCAAAAGACACATAAACTCTTATTGTCATTCTTCTGGTGATGTTAACAATTATGAACATTTTCTAGACTCTGCCACTTATATTTAAAAATTCTGAGTATCTCTCCTTCAGGTATCAGCTTGAATAGCTATATAATGAGAAACTTCCTCTCATCTACTCTTTGGTTGTCCTGAGATACAGTTCATATAAGGAAGGCAAATTAAACACTTGATCTTTTCTCCTAATTTATCAGTGTTCAAAGTAATAAATCTAAACGTGAACAGTGATGTGTTTTATCCTGAATACCATTGTGAATTTACACATAGTTGATGTGTTCCAATGAAGAAATTAGCAACAATTAATAACTTTGTGTGCACATGTGTGTACCCACCTTGTTGATCAATACTATTTGGGAAATAAAATCTTAGAAATGAGATTTCTGAGCCTACACATAAGTACATATGTAATTTTTTCACCATCTCATGCTGGACCCACAGTTGGTTATTGGCTATTTACTGACTGCTTTATTCATCATAAATACAATTATAAATTAAAAATAAATAATAGCTTCAAATGCTTCTTTGTTACCTTCACATGGCATGCCAGTCTCATACTCGGAATCATATACTTTTCAAAAGACTGAGCTGGCTGGATTCTATTACGAGAATGGCTTAAACACTTATTAGTAAGTGAGATGTTGAGTAGCTGGAATCTGGAGGGGCGTCCCATAGACATATTCAAGTTTTTGATAAAACCATCTTAAAGATTGATAGACCCAAGGGGAAATTTCTAATGGGATTTGGAGGTTATAAGTCTCAATCCTCTCATCTCCCATCTGAGGAACCTGAGGCTCAGTGACTACTTGATTTTCCTAAGTCACCCCAACTACTGGTTTCTGAGTTGGATCACACATAGTCTTCCCAGGCACTTCTGCTTTGCCTTTGTCTTCTGCAGTTTTCCTTTAAAAGCAAAGAGCTCTTCCTCTATCTGCCAACCCCAAGCAAGGTGAGGAGCCTGGGAGCAGGGGAGGAGGAAGGAACAGGCCTCTCAGAGCCCTGGAGCTTCTTCAGCCAGAGCTACCGGTTTCTGTTCCATCTCAGCCTCTACGGATCCCAGGTGCCAACATCTAGATACCTGTGGCAGGGAAGGAGAGCCA
>RJWT010051285.1:0-10719 GCA_004365215.1 Cuniculus paca
TGGTTAATATCTTAGTGATATACCCAAACATATAAATAAGTGCATCTGTACATGAGTATGATAAGAGGAGTTGCATTTCTTAGTTATTTTTTCAATTTCAGCTTTTACAAGAACTAGAAGTGTGGAAAGAACGAGTGAGTGAGCTTAATAAGCAGAAGATAACATTTGAAGAATCCAAAGCATGTGCAGAAAAAGTTCTAAATGATAAAGACAATCGCATCAAGGTAAATAGCTATTACTAGTTTTCATGACTGAGTTGGCTAGAATACTACCTCTGAAATTTGAAAACTTGTTTTTGGCAGCTTTTGTTTTCATTAAGTATTTGGGTAGATTTTCAAATGCTTCTTCAAGATTTATAGATTTGTAGCATATTTATCAGTGTTTTATATTCTGTATGTCCATTGTGTCTTTTTTTTTTGGTACTGGGAATCAAACTCAGGACCTTGTGCTTGCCAGGCAGGCGCTGAGCCACTGAGCTAAATCCCTGGCCCTCATTTTGTCTATTATTTTATTTTAGGTACTTAAGAGAAAAGAATAATAGTTTTTACCTTTTCTCTTTAGATTGCCATCTTTCTGCTGGTAAGAGGTTGGAAAAAGTTTGAGAAATAGGGCAGATAAAGTCATAATTATTTACTATTCTTTAATACCTAAATTAGCTGGTATTCTGTACTTTCATAGAGATGAAGGCCTTTTAAAAATAAGTTTAATTGGAACTTGACTGTGATGATATGAATAAAGTAATTGATACTACTTTCAGTGTTGGTTTGACTTTCTCCTATTCCTGTCCTCCCTATGCCAGCCCCTTTCTCCTGCATGTTACTCCCCACCTTCAGCCCCTGCCAGCCTATACTGGGATTAAACCCAGGGCCTTCACAAAGCCACGTCCCACAACTTGTAAGTTTTTTTTACTTTGAGACAGGTTCTTGCTAAGTTGCCCAAGCTGAGCTCAGACTTGGGATTCTACTGCCTATGCCTCCCAGAGTGCTGGGATTGCAGGCGTGAGTCACTATGCCCCATTTCTTTTAAATCTTAAACTTTCACAGTACAGATACTCAAGTGTGAGTATCAATAACAAGTTTAAAAAGTTTCAGTAATTTGTACAGTAAAATGGGTATTGTTACACATTTATGCTAGTTTTGTTGCTACGAAAATGTTGTCAAGATACTAGCTTCAGGAATTTTATTCATAATTTGTCATGAAGTTGGCCTTCTGTATCCACAGGTTCCAAAATTGTGACATCAACCAACCATAGAGCAAAAGTCCCCCCAAATTGCATCTGTACTGAACATAGTTTTTCCTTGTTGTTATTCATTCCCTGGATAATAAAGTATATCCACTGTTTACTACGATCTACATTGCATTAGGTATTATGCCCTCTAGAGTTGATTTAAAGTACACAGGAAGATATCCGTAAGTTATGAGCAAATACTGTGCCATTTTTTTTATGAGGGACTTGAGTGTCCGTGGGTTTTGGTATCCATGGCGGGAGAAGGTGGTAGCCTGGAACCAATTCCCTGTGAATACTGAGGGATGAGTGTACTGCTTTTTCTCCTAAACTTATTCTACTTAAAGGACTGGATTCTTCCTAAACAGAAGACTGAAATGTGATTCCCCAAGCACTACTCAAAACTGTAGTCCATGTTGTTTTTGCCAAAAACCCTGAAGAGGGATGAAGTTGAAAGGTGAAAATTTTAGAGCAGGGTGTAGTCATTTGATTATCTACAGTGATAGAAAATTGTCCTTTATTCAAGAAGATTTAAAATACTGTTGTAAAACTTTTGAAGTCTCACTTTAATTCTCTTCCATAATGTCTTTTTCTTCATCAACTGAACTCGTTAGCTAGTTGTTTACTTGAATGAGTCAAGTAAAAATCTGTGATCATTTTGTGTATTATTTTATCTCACCTGCAGCTTCACATAGAATTCACTCCCCCCCAAAACAAAAACAAAACAAAAATTCACTACCATGTTAATGCTGGTTTTATTTGTGACATGTGGGAAATGTCATCTAAGGCAGTATTTTACCATTTTGTAGTCATTTAGCATATCTAGCAAGAATGGGCCGTTACTGTATTTCCTTTAGACGTAATTTTGGTTTTTAGTTCACAGAATTTAATAATCAACAAATTTTATAGTTCTTAGTAACAGAAACTACATATTTTAGTAACAGAAAATAAGTACTTGTGTGCTGTTATTTACATGGATTTTTAACTACTATTGTGCATTCATAAGTTGTAAAGCCATTAGCATAAGGCGTTACCTTCTCTCTTTGATTTTTCCCTTTGTTAAATGTCAAGTCGCTAACTGAACACTTGATAAAGATGAAAGATTGGGCTGCTGTGCTTGGAGAAGACATAACAGATGATGGTAACTTGGAATTGGAAATGAGGAGTGAATCAGCAAGTGGTGCTCACTTAGGTATTAAGTCATGATCATCCTCTTTTGCTAAAATGGTGACTAGCTCTTCTACTACCTTTTTGTTTCCCCTGTGCACTCTGTTCTTTATCAACTTGTACTTCAGCATATTCTGTTTGTCTGTCTGTCTTGTCTGAAACACCATCTCTTTCTCTGTCCACCCCATCCAGTTCAGTGTTAGCTGGATTACTGCCTTTTCAGGAAATCTTTCTTCTGCTCCTCAAACTTACAGCCTCCCTCTGTTCTCTTCCTGTTATGTATGTCTTCATTGCAACAGTTTCTAAAATTGGATCATTTCAGTGCTTTTTCTTGTGCTTCAAGTTAATGGTGGGTGACTACTTTAAAATGTGAATGTTACATAAATCAGTAATTCATGTTACTTTTTTTTTGGCTTTAGTCAGATGATTGTAGTACTTTAATCATAGCTATCTCAAATTGTCATTGCCCTTGTTGGTTGCATTCTGAAATTGCCAGGAGTTAAATTCACAATATTCACTCACTAGATTCTCAAACCTATGCCCTTGACTTGTCAACAAATCATTTTATTCTGATACAATTTTATCATTCTTAAATTACTTTTATTAGTATGTATTTACCCTGCATAATGATTACATTCATCATGGAGAGTTGGTACATGTACATAATGCATCTTAATTCTTTTTATGTACCCTTTTCCTTTCTCCCTCCTTTTTTTATTTTTTGGAATTGGGAGGGTTGCAGTGGACTCTCATGACTATGCAAGCAGTAAAAAGCAGCCAGCTAGCTCTGCTTTTCACTTCCATTTTTGAAGTAATTGTAGACTCCTGTGAAGCTGTATGAATAGTACAAGCCGTCTTGTGCCCTCCTCCCAGTTTGCTCCAGTGATTGTTCCTCTTTCATGACTTTCTCTTCTCTTTCCTCTGATCTGCTACATAATCAACACTGTCGTTAAGAGGAGCAAGTGTGATTTTTAAAAATAAAATATTCTTTCGTGATAGTATTCATATGTTGGAAGAGTTATACTCCTGAAGTAAATACGCATAGCAGTCCTCAGGAGATGCTGTCCAAGCTCTCTAGTAGATGCGTGCAGCAACACTCGGTGCTGTACCCTGCATGTACTGTTTCCTTCCATACCTACACACCTGTGATACTTATTGTGTAGCTTACAGTAAGAGAATTATAGCAGTAGTGAGTAATTATAGCAGCATACTGTAAGGAAAGTTATGTGAATATGACTTCTCTTACTCATAAGGTTACAGCAGGTCATCTGCTAACTGAGACGACTGTTGAGTGACTGGTGGGCAGACAGCACATACAGCATGGGTGCGCCAGACAGATGGGCGATTTAGGTATTAGGAAGAAGGGAATGATAGGTCAGCATGAAATTCCAGTGCTAGGTACTACTTAGAATAGTGCATAATTTAAAACTATTTGTTTATAGAATTTTCCATTTAATATTTTCCAACCATTTATATAACTTTGGAAATTATAAGTGCAAATGCAAATAAGGGAGAATCATCATAAAGTTTGGTGTCTACTTTGTTTTTATTTATCTCATAAAAGAAATAATTCTTTTTCTAGCAGAAGTTGGTCTTGTTTAATGTTATTTTATTTGGGTTGTAATTCCACTCAGTTTGAGTGCTGTAAAAATCCAAGAATAGTTGGGATGGTGGTCTGTATTTAGGTGAGTGCTCAATCCTTGTTATAACCCTTTTTTTGGACTTAATGTAAAAGAACTTTTTTAAATGTTGTGATACGTGTGGTGCTTTTATTGTTTAGCTTCCTGGAAACAAAGACTATTTTACCTTATACCAAATTCTGGAATTATAGCGTTCTACTTAAGTGAACTAATACAATTATTTAGATGTCTGTTGGAGTACTGTGCTGCTTTTCCAACTAATTATATTTTTATTTTTCACTATAGATAATGAGCCAAAAGGAGCTTTGAAGAAACTGATTTATGCTGCTAAGGTTTGTATTATTATGTAACTATTAAAAATATGGATGAAGAAATAGCACATGGATTAAACCTGTATGTCCTTTATCGCTATTACTTATTTTATTTTATTATTTTTTTTTTTTTGCGGCACCGGGGATAGAGCTTGTGACCTTGTGCCTGCCAGGCAGGTGCTTAGGCCACTGAACTAAATCCCCGGCCCTTGTCTTTTTGAGACAGGGTCTTGCTATACCGTTCAGGCTGGCCTTGAGCTCACTTTGTAGCCCAGGCTGGTCTCGAACTTGCTGTGATCCGCCTGTCTCAGCCTCCTGAGTGCTGGGATTACAGGTGTGCGCCACCAGGCTATTTATTTTAATTATAGTTTTTTTTGTGTGTGTGTGGGTACCGAGAATTGAACTCAGGATCTCACACTTACCAGGTAGGCGCTGTGCCACTGAGCTATATGCCTGGCCCCCTTGGTGGTTTTTTTGAGACAGGATCTTGCAGTGTAGTTCAAGCTGACCTTGAGCTCACTGTGTAGCTAAGGCTTACCTGGAACTTGTGCCCATCTTTCTGCGTCAGCCTTCCAAGTGCTGGGATTGCAGGTGTGTGCTGTGACACCTAATATTTTAAAAGTCCAGTTCATTGTCCCCATGTCTGTGTATTTAAGAAATGATCAGAAATTGTTTTGTCAGTTATATCTTTTTTATTAACTTTAGAAACTCATAATTTTTAGAATCTATTAAAAACTTTCAAGTTTACTCATTTCTTCAAATGATGAATATTTTTAAAATGTTTACTATCCCATATTTTATCTCAGACTTCCCTTAGTACATTCTCTTTCTTTTGGCCTTAGTATTTTCTTATGCCTACTGCACCATATCCTAGAGTTCATTTTCTTCTGGTTTACTCCTTTTTTCTTCTGTCCTGATCTTTGCTGTTTATGTGAGGTCCTGGTAATGTAGTGGGAAGGCTATCAAAACTTATGTTGAAAGCAAATAGAATAAGCATAGTGACTCTTTAAGCACCTAGTAAAAACATTCACTGATGTTCTCTATTCCTGGTCTCAGAAATAATTATCAGTGTCTTTGCTAGCTTTCTGAGATGGAAGTAGCGTTGTTGATTTCTAGGTGATAATTTCATCAGAGTGATAAAATAACTTCAGAAGGATTAGGGTGGCATGCTGAGGGTCTTTGTTGTTGTTGTTATTTGTTTAACTGATTAATGTTGCTTTTTTACTTCTTTTGTTCTTTCAAGTTAAATGCTTCTTTAAAATCCTTAGAAGGAGAAAGAAACCAGATTTATACTCAGTTATCTGAAGTAGATAAAGCAAAGGAAGATCTTACAGGTAAGTAGTCTATATAGTTTAAAAATATTTCTAAATAAATACATCCCTTTCTAGAGAATGAGTTATTGAATCAGTTTTGGAAGATCCAGTTTTATTGGTGAGTATTTGTGATAAAACTTTTTTTGGTACTGGGAATCGAACTCAGGACCTTGTGCTTGATAGGCAGGCGCTGTGCCGCTGAGCTAAATCTCTGGCCCCGTTATTTGTGGAAAATTAGTCCTGAGTTTTGTTGCTGGTAATGTTTTCTCAGTTTATTTTATATTTATGAGAAATTAATGGAATAAATTTTGAAAACATGTAAAACCGTTTATTATAGTGTCATATTTGGTGTAGTTTTAGATGTTAAGAAATAGCAAATTGAAACTTTAAACATTTTTTCACAAAATCAATCTTCGGTAGTAGTATTAGTTGCTGTATAGGGCTCCCTTCTTTAATATAAATACTTGTTTATTAGCACATATAAGGAGGGATGTTAGACCTCTTCATTGAAAACATTTCTATTTACTTTACTGATCATGTTTATATTTTTAACAAAGGTATATAAGTGTTTGTGTGTTTTTTGAGATTTAACCAGAGCCTTAGCTAAGAGCTATATCTTTAGCCCTTTTTAACTTTTTATTTTGAGACAGGGTTTTGATAAGTTGCCCAGGGTTGGTTTGAATTTGTAATCATTTTGTTTCAGCTTCCCAGGGTGCTGGGATTACAGGTGTCTGTCACCATGCCCAGCCTAGAATTTTTCCAAATTTAAGTAACATCTCATTTTATACAAAAATAAAAAGCATTCAGCATGTGTCTTTACATCCAAAAAGACTGGAAGGACTTCATCAACTGTCAGCAGTAGTTAACTTTGAATATGTGATTATGGGCAGATTTTTATTTTCTTTTTACTGATCAGTACTTTCAAAACTTCTGATGCCGGGCGTGGTGGCACACGCCTGTAATCCCAGCACTTGGGAGGCTGAGGCAGGAGGATCGTGGCAAGTTTGAGACCAGCCTGGGCTACAAAGTGAACTCAAGGCCAGCCTGAATTATGTAGTGAGACCCTGTCTCAGACCAAAAACAAAACAAAACAAAAACAAAAACAAAAACACCAAAAAAAAAAAAAACCCAAAAAACTTCTGTAATACATGAGCTATAAATACTTACTCTATTTATAGTAAAATATAGTTTTAAAGGTTGAACTAACAGATATGAAGATACCTAAAAAAATGATCATTCCCTTTTCAAAAATGTGTTTGTTGGATGATTATTGGACTTTGAAAAACATTAATTTTAGTTTTTAAGGAATATTGCTATACGTAATATATAGTACAAAAGCCATGGGAATGTCACAGAATGAAATAATATGAACCCTACTTTCAAGGAAGCTGTATTTTAATATATATTAGCGTATTTCTAATATTCAAACTTGGAGATTGAATAATATATTCTTGAAAGATCAGTAGGTCACAGAAGAATTCAGGGAAGAAATTTAAAAATTTATAGAATCAAATGACAATGGTAATGTGATACATCATCATCTGTGGGACACAATAAAAGTTCTAAGATGGAAGTTTACCGCTTTGAGTGCCTACATTAGAAAAAGTGATCCTGAGTAACCTAATGATGCATCCCCTCAAGGTCTCAGAAAAACAAGAGCAATCCGAACCCTAAACTAGTAGAAGGAAAGAAATTCTAAAAATCAGAGTGGAAATCGATGAAATTGTGACTGAAAGAATAGTTTAAAGGATTGTTCTTTGAAAGGATAAATAAGATTGAAAGACCCTTAGCCAAACTTACTAAGAGAAAGAGAACATTCACATCAGTATAATTAGAACTGAAAAAGGCAAAATTATAAGACATCATGGAAATCTAGAGAACTATCAGTGTTTTGAAAACACATTCCAGTATTAGAGAATTTGGTAGAAATGGGTAAATTCCTTGACACATATGACTTAATGAAATTGAACCAAGAAGATACAGAAACTCTTTAACAGACCAGTAACAAGCAATGAAATGCAGTAATAAAAGCTCCCATTTAAGAAAAGCCCAGGACCCAGTGGATTCTCCCCTGAATTTTACCACAGCTTTAGAGAAGAACTAGCATCAGCACTCTACAAACTTTTCCACGTAATTGAAAGGGGAAGAATAGTTCCAAACTCATTCCATGAAGCCAGCATTACCCTGATACCAAAGCTTAATAAGGATTTAACGACAACAGCAAAAAGAAAACTACAAGTCAGTGTCCTTGATGAACATACTTGCAAAAATTTCCAGTAAGATACCTGCAGACAGAATTCAACAAATTATTAAAAAGATCATATACCAAGTTGACTTCATCCCAGGGGTTCAAGGATGGTTCAGCTTATGTGAATCAGTAACTGTAATACATTACTACTTAAATAGAAGCAAGGGCAAGAAAATCTCATAATCATCTCAATAGATGCAGAGAAAGTATTTGGCAAGCTGCAGCATCACTTCATGGTAAAAACCCTGGTGAAGATAGGTCTAGAAGAACCTTACTTCAAATTGATAAAAACCATATATGAGAAAAATACAGCATCCTACTGAATGTGGAAAAACTGGGAGCATCCCTATAAAATCAGGAATAAGATGGATGTCCACTCTTACCACACATGTTCAGTATTCAGCCAGAAAGAATAAGGAAATTAGGTTATTTTCAAGAAAATGGATGGAACCTGGGACCCTAATGTTAAGTGAAGAAGTCAGGTAAAGTCAGACACAGAAAGTTACATATAGCATAGTTTCTCTTATCTGATAAATCTAAGGCATGAATAAAAGAGTGAAATGAAGGAGAAACTGTAGGAAGCAGAGAAGTAGTTGTTGGAGATGGGATGGTGATGGGGCAGGGAGGTGAGAGGATTGAAAATGATGAAGATATGCTGTATACCTGTGCCATTTCCCTAAACTGAATATAACTATGATGTGTAGCAAGGATATGCTAAAAAAATTAAAACAAAGTATGTATAGCTTCTTAATTAAAATATTAGAAAAACATTTATATGAACAAAATACCTTACAGATTTTCCATTGTGTTTGAAGTTAGATTATTATTTTGTTATTTTTAGTAATTTTTTTCTTTCTGAAGTGTTAATGTACAACCCAGAATTTTTCTTTTGAGTTTTCAAAATTTTCTTTAGAGCATATTAAAAATCTCCAGACTAAACAAGCATCACTGCAATCAGAAAACACACAGCTTGCACAGGAGAGTCAGAGGCTTCGGCAGAAACTCGAAGTGATGACCGAACTGTACCAAGAAAATGAAAGGAAGCTCCACAGGTAAGGAAAATTATATTGTTGTTTTTATCGTTATTATTATTTTGAGATAGGGTCTTGCTATGTAGTTCAGGCTGGCCTTGAACTCTCTGTGTAACCCAGGTTGGCCTCCAGCTCATGGTGATCCTCCCACTTCATCTTCAGAGAGTCTGTATGTGCAAATTTGCCTACTTGAAATTTATTTGTAACCCTCAAATCATTTCTTGCAGAGCTTTTGCAGTCATTTTTGGACATACTAAAAACTATAAAAGTTTGAATTGCCCAGCTGAGGCCGAAACTGTATCTTTCTTGTTTCAACTCTTAATCGTTGGATAGGAGTTGTTTTCACAGTGTTCTGTGATGTATCTTTTACACTTTTTGGGGTGATTTAGTTGTTTAAAATTCTCCTCAGGTATAATGTGGAAGTACTGTGTAGTATTCTGAAGTACACGAAGGCTGTGATATATTTTATGGGGAAATACATGTCACATAAACTTTGGTTAGGCATGAATTGTAGTACTGTTGGTTGCGAGGACAGTGTTAATAAATCAACAGTATGCATTTAAATCAAATGAAGCAAGATTGTATATTGATTGGTTGATAAAATTGTGACTGGAGGCTAAAAGGATCCTAATGTTATATAATCCTTAGCAGCAATGGTCCAGTGTTTGTAATTCGGGCTTGTGGCAACTTTATAGACTATAACTAGCATAAATTATAAGAACTTTCTCTATATACTTGTAAGTTGGTAGAAAATATTAATGCTCCGCTGAGATGAGGATATTGGGTGGTTGGTTAGGCTCATTCACTGCCAGACTGTATATCTCAGTGCTTCCGATTAAAATCAGAGATGAAAAAAATTAAATTCAGAGATGAAAATTTATATTCGTGTAGGGTCAGTTTTTTCTGGCTTGATGGTTTTCATGACGTATATTACATTACTAACACTTTTCCAAGTTTAACATTGCAGAGAGGTAAAAACATAGAACCTACAAGCTTAGTGTGTTGCTTTAAATATGTGAAGCTATGATTGTTCTTTAGTTGTCTCACTAGGTTTCCTTTTACAGTGTGATTTCTATCGTCAGTAGGCCTTCTCAGAATCAAGGGGAGGGTAAATAATCAAAGAACGGCTGGCCATCTTCAGGATACAGTCTGTAGAGACACACCTTCTTCTGTACCTGTGCCCTTATACCTTCATGCTTTTCCTAAGGCCCTGACTTCTAGTTCCTTAAAGGGCTTATATAAAGATTACCCTAGGGGAGTACTTTCTAAGCAATAGGCATGTAGTATATAGAATACAAAACATTTACTTGTGTCCTATGCTATTTCTCCAGTAGTTTGTAATACTCATTTACAAAGTTCCTAAAAGAGAGGAGACATCTGTTTAGCACTCCATATATGTTTTCCCTTGTTGTTCAGTAATACTACGTGAAGCCATATGGGTAACACAGGATTTATGAGTCCTCTGCTTTGGTGCAGTTACAGTCACACAGCACCGCTTGTCATATTGGTCAGCTGTGAGCTATGTACGTGAGGGCGGGCTCGTAAGATTATGTTGCTTAGTGACGTCGTGACTGTCTTAGTTTGTGTAAGTACACTGTGATGTTCATATAATGGAGCTAAATTGCCCAATGACACATTTCTTAACAGATCCCTGTTGGTAAGTAATGTACTCAGTGTTAAGTTTTTCTGTGCTTTATTTTCACTTTTGTAAAGTAGGAATAATGATAGTACCTTTCTTATAAAGGTGTTATAGTAATTAAATATGGTAGCACTTGTAAAGGGCT
>RJWT010051286.1:0-10726 GCA_004365215.1 Cuniculus paca
GTAGTAGCCTGGCTGACCTGCCCTCCCTCTCATTGCTCTGAGTCTCTTCCCCTGCATTTCATTTGTCATAAGGGAGAATCAATAGAGAAACGAGGCTCAGGCTGATGCTACTATGCTCCAACTGCTCCATTCCTTTCTGGGTTTGACAAGGGGAGACAGTCGATTCATATGTCAAGTCACCAAGGATCTGCCCATTTCCCAAAGGTGACTGATTCCTTTGACTGAGTGTTCTCACGCCTTTCCACCATGAGGATGCTGATGATCTAGCTATGCTGTGTGTCGTGTGTGTGCGTTTGTGTGTCCATGCACACATATATGTGTATTTGTCCTAAGGTTAAGGTGTCTCTGTGAGTATAACTATCATTGATGCACAAACAGGAGATCTTGTAAATGGCCAATGCGCAGCTGGGCTTCCTGAGTGAGGACACTGGTAGGGAATGGGCTCTTGTCTGTGCATCTGAAGGCTTACAGGGTTGTCTGAAGAAATACTCAGCCCAGAGGAACCAGCCTGTGAAGGACAGAGTGGGTGAGGGCTTCCTTAAGGCAGCTGCACTCTGAAAGTTGTAGGAAAGGGGCTTGGATTTCTTGGGTAGCTGCTGGATCCATGCCGAGTGATGGACAGCAGGGGATCAAGGTCCTGACTTGTGCAAATCTCCGTGGCCTGAGTACATGCTCCTGTTTGGTGAGTAGCTGAGGCTGCTCCACATCTTGCAGGTTCATGCTTGGTTAAAGCAGCTAAAGGACATATTGTCCTTGCTCTCAGGAGAAAGGAAGGGAGACTCAGGGAGCAATGCTTCTCACGCCCGACCCCTGAACCATGAGCAATTATGGGAGAATCACAGTTAAAGTGTGGAGATTTCTGTTTTGTATTCCAGCTGCTGATTTTATCAGGGAGAAAGGGAGGGCGGAGAGGTGAAGCATCATTATCCCATATTGCATGGCTGCATGGTGGCAGGACCAGGCCAGGAGGCAAGGGCCTTTGTCCTGCCTGCAAGTGGCGAACTGCTATGGTCTGAGTATGGTGGTAACGGAGCATGACTGCACGAGGCCACCTAGAGAACCTGACACCTTGGGGTGGGGTGGGAACACTAAAGGGTGGGTAGACTAGGACCACTGGGGTTGTGAACACGAGGCTGAGCACCCTGTATGTGCAGTGGGCTCCCAAGAACCTCCCTTCCCTTCCCTGGCCTAGTGTTAAAGGTCAAAGGTATAGGGACAATTTGAGTGACTCCGCTTGAATGTAGAACAATGGCTGTGACTTTGATTATATGAAGACCCATTTTTATATACTGATCTGTATAGAGCTGACTGATTTTTTTTGGTCTTTAATTGGCTCTAAGTGTTGTAAATAATGCTTGCCAGGTACTGGTATGTAATCTCTAAAGCCATCAGATAGTCTCTTGTTTTTTTGCATAGTGTTCTCTATAAAAGATATAAACACAGCAGGATGGTACAGCCAGTCAGCTCCAAAAATGTCAACGGGGTATAAGCCTTGAGATAGAGGTCATGAGTCCCCAGGGCACAAAAGTTTACATATCAGAAACTGAAGCAACAGCCTCCAAAAACAATTTAGTATTACCCTAATTGAATTATGTAGATTGATCCCTCTGCATGTCATTTTCTCTGCATTTTACAAAGATTTTTTTTTTACAGTCTGGCTAGGCAGCTCAAGTTACTCATGTAGTTCCTGCCATCCTCATTGTCACTCATCCTCGAGCCACCCCACTTCTTCACAAGATAATACATTCCGGGAGAGGCCTTGGATCAGGGCGTCTGTCCGCACGTCCTCACGGAGATTAGATTTAGGACCCCTTGGCTGCCCTTAACTTTACATCTTGGTGCCTTTATTCTTGCCGTGGGTTGCATTGGAGGTGGTAGATTAAAATTAATTTGCCGAGATTCCAATAATGTCTCAGTGGGATTATAAATATAACTATCTGGATTGTGTGGAAGACAAAAAAGAGAGATTACACAATTTAGATTACTGTACTCAATATTTGGGATTACATTACAAAGGAGCCAGAGGGGCTCACCCTGTGGGTGTCATTTGGGACGCCACCCCAGCTCCAAATGTGAGTAAGCCCTTGGACAGGCAGTGTCAGGCTTTCAGGCTACTACAGAGAGGCAGCTTCACTAGACAATTTGGTCTGTCCCAGTCAACCTTGATGGCCCTGGGTCAGGAAGGGTACAGATGTACACGCTGTCTCTCTCTTCTTGGACACAAGCCTACCTGTCCTTCTACCTGCACAAGCAGGGAAGGGAAATCCTGGGTCCGTCTCCATCCTCGATGGAGCCTTGGGGTTGGTTTAGCCCCTGTGGGTCTCCTGCTTTCCACATCACCCCTCCGTGATGATGGTCCAGCTAAGGAGAAAGACTCAAGTCCAGTGAGGCTGAGAGGACGAAAGGGGAGAAGGGTATAGAGAGGAAGGCAGAGAGGCCTTTCTTTTTGGCAACAATGTGCAAACTGTTGGGTCAGGGACACTGTCAGGGTGAGGGTTTTAGAGTGCAGAAGCAGGGAGAGTCGGAGTGAGCCAGCTCAGGAGGTCCGCTTCAGAGACCTCCGGGGCGACCGCGGATCTTCCCTGGCCTACCATCGGCAGTTGCTGTAGGCAGCTGTCAGGGTGGTGCGCAGCATGAAGGCAGTGTGATTACTCCTCGCATGCGTACCGTGTGGGCAGCAGAGGCTGCCCCCACCCAGGGAGTTCTAATTTAGATGAGGGACGCTGTTAGTCTGCTTCTAGCCACTCTGCCTCCAAGCTAAGCTAGAGCAGGTGAGTATGGAAAGACAGTGAGAGGGAGGGAGTTAGGCTCTCCTTCAGCAGTGGTTAAAGGGAGGGGAGGAGGGGGGTTAGGGTTACCGAGGTGGGTAGAGCAGCTGGAAGGGAGAGGAAAGGAGCTAGTGGCGGGGTGAGGTGTGTGGGAACGGGGTGCACAATTGCTCAGACCAGCTTCCATATGGAACTTCAGGAGATAAGGGTGTTCCTTTCCCTCTTCTTTCCCCTCCCTGGCTTGTTTGCTGCCCCTATCTGGGGGTGATTAGAGGGTAATGAATGTGGCAGGAAACAGGCACACAGCACAAATGAGATATAGCACCTAAGACCAGGCCAGGGCCCAGGCAAAACACGCTTAGTAAGGAGATAAGGAAATCAATTCTGCTTGTCTTCCCAGGTGTGTGCCGGCAGGGACCTGCAGGCATCTTTTTTTCTGCCTTGCTCTCTGCTCAGAAAAGCTTCTCTAGGACACAGACTCTGTTGTCCTGGGGAGGAGGTTTGCTTGCTGACGTCTCTTGACAGTGCACAATAATAACAATAATAAAAACGGTTACTATAATAATAATAGCCATATGCTTATTGGTCTTGCAGCATACCAGGCACTATTTTGAGATACACTTTGCATGTGTTGTTTCTTAAATCCTTTTGATAACTTTATGAAGGAAGTATGATTATTTCTCCCATGCACATAGAAAATAGGCACAGAGGAACTAAGCAACTTGACCAAGGTCACAGCACTGGTGAAAGGACACAGCCAGATTTCAAGTGCAGGCATCTTGGTTTCCAGTCTTGGGTACAAACCATGACGTGGTACTGCCCCCCTGCTGTGATTTGAAACTGAAGTGTCCCCCAAAGGTCATGCGTTGAAGGCTTGGCTGGCAGTCTGCAGTGCTAGTGTAGTGGGAGGTGGTGGAGGCTTTAGGGGGTGTGGCCTGGGGGTAGGAAGTTAGGTCTTGGGGGTGTGCCCCTAAAGGGGATACTGGGACCCCCAAGCCCTTCCCTACTGTCTCTGTCTTCACCTCCAATATGTGCTCCTGCCATGATGAATGGCCACACCACAGAGCCAAAAGCAACAGGGCCAACCAAACATAGACTGACACCTCTGCAGCTATGAGCCAAAATAAACCTCTCCTTCTTATAAGCTGGTTTATTTCAGGTGTTTTTTTTTTTTTTTTAAGACAGGGTCTCGCTATGCAGTTCAGGCTGGCCTTGAGCTCACTTTGTAGCCCAGGCTGGTCTCGAACTTGCAAGGATCCCCTGCCTCAGCCTCCCGAGTGCTGGGATTACAGGCGTGAGCCACCAGGCCCGGCTTATTTCAGGTGTTTTGTCATAGTAACAGAAAGCTAACTAACATCTTCTGTAAACACAATACAATGCAAGACAATGCAACACAGTCCTCATATGTATTTGGGGCTGACTATTTGCCAGGCACTGTTCTTCGTAATGGGATTCACTGTTAACCCCTCCCCCTAATTTGTCATCAAGCCTGGTTGCTTCAGTGAGTGGACAAATGTTCACTTGCCCCTCACATATGCTCCTAGGCTAGGTGTAAAGGATGCCAGATGTACCCACCCCCACCCCCCCACCACAAGAGACTCAGTGGGAGAAACAGTTACTGTCAATACAACAAGTTGAGGTTGAGACTACAGTACTTACAGAAGGCAAAGAACAACAAACATGGAGAGAGACAGCGAGGCCATGTGGGTTTCCAGGAGGGCTTTCTTGAGGAGGGATGGCTCAGGTGACCCTTACAGGTGGCATAAGTTAGCTCAGGGAAGAAAGGTGCGAAGGGCATTCAGGCGGAAGTGCAGTGTGTCAAGTGGAGGGATCTGTAGGGTGGCTGTGATAGGAACAGGTAGGGGCGGGGCTGTGACTGGAGAGAGGGCAGGTGGCAGGGCTTGGGGGACCTCATGCCCTAGGCCCAGGAGCTTGGGCTCTGTTCTGCAGAGACACTTTCTAACCGCGGCTAGCTGCTCGACTGCCCCTTAGGGACTTGCTTTTCATTGTCAGGGCGCTGGTGGGAAGGTCCTCACAAGCAGTTTCTGCGAGAACCATTTGGAAGCTGGTGTTCTCTGGCTCTGTTTCAGCTCGGCATTTCCTTACAGGATGTGCCTGAATTATTCAGTGCTCCTCTCTGGTCTCTTCGACCTAGACCACTGTGGGTGGGGAACTGAGAGGAGCTGTCCATCCTGTGGGCTTAGGAGAGCAAGTTCAGAACCCAGGTGGGTCAGACTTGTCCATTCATCCCACTCAGGATCCAGGGTGTGACATCATTGTAAAAGATGTCTTCTTCGTTTTAATTGACTTGGTCTTCATCTTAAATAATTTATGTTGATTTAGAACGTTTTATTTCTAACAGGAACCACAGGATAGCAGAGTTAATATTAGAATGGACCAGGAAGAAGAGGGAAATGGGGAGGAAGACTGGGAAAATGTCCTTTTGAATAATTAATCTGACATCTGACACTTCCTTCCCTAACTTCTGTCCCCTAACCCTGCTGTTGTACTCTTTTTTTTCCCATAGCCTCTATGCCTGTCAGGATTCACTGATACCCTCAAGACACACTATACTCATTTAACCTCTTCATCATTTACCAGGGAGCTCATTCCTTGCTAGAACACAAGCTCCACCAGGGCCAGGATGGTTCTGTCTTTCATTTATTGATGAAACCCAAGCATCCAGATTAATGCCGAGCATTTAGTAGGTGCTCAGTTGATCAAGCAAATCCTTGGCATCCATTTCCTCCCTGCTCTGAGCTCCCCAAATCTTTGTTTTCCAAGTCTTTAGCTGGAAAGATCAAGTGCAATTCCACCTTTGCGGTACCCACCCTTGCTGACAGGTTACATATTTTCAGCCTTGTGGTTCTACATATAGGAAAAGTATTCAGGCAGTCTACGTGTGTGCATGCATGTGTGTGGGTACAGCTTTAAAGTGCATGAGACTTTATTGTTTATAGAGCATGCATGTGTGCATGCAATTCTGAGATTGATATTTTTAGTATCTCCATTTATAGATGAATAACCGGAAACTGCATTCATTCATTCATTCATTCACTTTTTTAAAGTCAAACAAATATTGAGTACCTCCTGTGTATCAAATGCTGGTTATAAATTTAAATGTAAGAGAATGGTTCCAGATGTAATGAGATCATTCAAGGTCATGCAGTTGCATGAGGGCATTCTACCTCTCAACCAGAGCATTTCCTATAGTTCTGCACACCTAAATGGGCGTCCTAGGACGTCCACGTGAGCTGAATCTCTGCAGAGATGGCTAAGTATTCTTGGAAACTGGATACAGAGGGAGGCATGGGGCTAAGGTACCCAGCCAAGTCTAGAATCTCAGAAGTAGATGGGGCTTCAAGAGGCCCCATCTACTAACCTGCAGGCGAGATGGTCTAAATCATCCTAATCATTACCTTCTATGCCTCAGGCCCCACATAAATGTTGGTTCCAGTGGGAGATGGCCCATTTTCCTGAAATAGTTGATGCAGCATGTTGGTCTCCTGACTGGCAAAATGGCTGTTTCGGAGCTGGACAGTTCTAAGACATTTTCAAAAAATTAAAAAAAAATCATCATCTTTCATTTCCCAGGCCAGGAAACTAAGACCTGGAGAGGATGAGTAATGGGACCAGGAACACACAGCTGGCTAGTGGTAGGATCGAGACCCTGGCCTCTAGATCTGCAGCTCTTTCCACGATACCAGCACTCGTAAGTGGTTCCGTGGGTGGAAAAATGTCAGTTGACCTGGCAGCCCAAAGCTGACTGGGGTTCCTAGTCTTTCTGCTTAGCTTCCCATGCCCGTCCCCTTCCCCCATATCCCCCTCGTTCTCTAGCTCCTTCTCTCTGCCTCCCTGGGTAGCAAATGCTCAGCTCAAAGTTGCTTCTTGTCTGATTGCATCTGAGAGCTGGAAACACAACGCTAATTAATGTGTCTGTGACTCTAGGCTTGGCTGCCGGGCTGGTCCCCATATCCTCGCTGGAGCCCGCCAGACCCTGCAAACTGGCCCTCCGGCTTCTCCAGGCACTCTGCTGGCAGATGCATATTTTAACAATGCACATCTGTTGGCTATATAATCTCTTGTATTTGCCCTCCTCACTCGGTGCTTTGATGGAAGACCCCGGGGGGCTTCCCTCTGTTCCAGCCAAAGTATTTGCTTTGCAATTTTGCTGGAATACCATCTGATTCTGCACTCACATCTTCTGCAGGTTCTAATCAGGCTCTTACTTTATTTAATTAAAAATCTATCTCAGGCAAATACAGACTAAATTAGGAATCTCTCTCATTCCTGGAAGAGGGGAAGGCAGCCCTCCTTGGGGAACTGGCTGGGACATTTTCCCAAGCTGAGATGTCACAGCAAAGCAGATGGGGTCTTGGTTGGGAAAGAAGGCAGCTGGACCAGGGTGCACAAACACCTCTGCCCCCATACGGAACAGCTGTTCTGTCCTCCACTGTCACAGGACTGGGGGTCTTTTTCCAGTGGGTTGGATTGGCTTCTGCTTGCAGGAATTTCTTCCAGGGCAGAAAGTGGGGCCCTGAACCTGGTGAAATTCAGCCAGGCAGAGCCCTACAGGACTGGTGGGTGACTGAGATGTAGGGACAGAGGGGTCTGCCTCAAGCAGTGAGGGCGGGCTGCTGGCAAATCCCAGCATAACTTTTTTTGTTTTGTTTTTTCTTTGCCTGGGGTTCAGTTTGCTCAGGATGAGTGTTTTTGGAGATGGCATGACAGCCTGATAGACAAGATGCCTGCTCAGTCTCCTTTGCTGGCTCTCAGGAATTCTACCAAGGGGACCCTCTAGGTCCTCTATAATTAGCATCCCCCAGCTGATCACCATACTTGCAAGAATGCCTCCCTCAAACAGACCCAGCTTCACGCCCAGAGGGCAGTGCCAGGCCAGGCCAGTGCAGAGGGAGAAGTGACCCAAGACAAAATCGAGTCTGTTCAGCTGGCTCCTGAGGCCCTGCTCTGAGAAGCCTGGCTTTTAACCAGTGAAACAGATGCCATTCTGCTGGCATTCGGGACTAGGAGATGGCAAAGAACATTGGTCTGGAGTTGGGAAATGTGGAGCTGATTTTAAAAGTTAATGAAATTGTGTGACCTCCTTCGAGTTTCTTTGACTCTCTGAGTCTCTCTATTTCCTTATCTGTAAAACACGTGGAAGAATTTGGACTTTTAATATGTTGGACATTGTAGTTTACCGTGATAGAGAAGAGAAAGCAGTGGCCGTGCTTAGCTGGTGAGTCTGAGATACCTTAAGGAGGAGATGAGCCCTAGGTCCCGAGTGAAGTCAGAGTGGTCGTGCTTAGGTTCTGCTCTGTCTAGCGCACCTGGCCCTCTCTAGAAGGTGAGGGTGCAGAGGCAGGGTTTCCTGAGTATGAGAAGCTGAACTATCTCTAAAGATGGAGACCCTACAGCTCTCCTTAGCAAATCTGTTCTGGCATTTTGCAAATCCTCAAATCAGAAAAAAATGAATAAACAAAAAACAAAAAATGGAAACCCGAAGTCCTGCTTCCTCCTTCCTCAACCCTACCCCAAATTGCGGACCCACTCCCAGTTTAGCCATTCTCCCCGGAGGAAGGAGAACAGCCATCTTCCCCTTAGCATTCCTGCAGCCAGGTCGCCTGGCCTGTTGACCTGCTGGATGGTTTATTTTTCATCCCTTCCTTCGAAGGCCACAGGAGACTCCTGCAGTGGATGACGTCAGGGAGATTGGCCCTGCTGTCCCTCCCTGTCTCAAGATGCCCAGTTCCAAGCTGGTAAGTGGGCCTGGGGGACCCATCTGTTGCCCTGCGTGAAAGTGCCTGCCCTGGTGTGTTTGGGCATGTAGATCTGAAGAGGACCTGACACACTTTTAAATATTTCATTTCTCAGCAGCCGCGAGCTTTATCTACAGGCTATGAGGCAGTGCCCCAGCTGCCAACCTGTCGTCAAGCCTCTGCACCAGCTGCCAAGAGGAGGGCAGCAGCCGGGCTTCCCTCTTCTGGCTGCCCCAGCTCTGTCCATATGTGCCTGGCAGAGGCTTCTCTATGAGAAGTCCCGGCCTGGAAACCCTGGGCCAGACCCTCTGCTTCTTGGAGCCTCAGTTTCTCACCTGGGGGTAACAGCTTCTAGTTCCCAGAATAGCTTAGGAATAGTCGAGGTGATGCATGCAAGAGGGCTTTGACAGTTGCTATAAACCGTTGTGCAAATGGAGCTATTATTACTCATGTGCCAGGCTGCCTCCCCACAGCCCTGAGTCTCCAGAACACCTGGCCAGAGGTGGGAGATGACTGGCGCTGAACTCTTCATCAGAGACAGGGAGTTTGTGGGGTCACTGAGCAGGCCCGTTCCTCAGATAGGTCTCCTGAATGAAGCAGAGGGGACGCTGGGTGAAAGATCTCAGGGAAAAAGTATGATTTGGAACAAGGCCTGAAATGGGTTTTCCTGGCTGACTCTTGAACTGGGTTTCCCAGGAGAAGGGGTGAAGAAGGAACACAGGTCGCTGGTAATAACCCATGGACACTGAAATCAGCTTGGGGCTGCTTTTGCAGTGGGCAAGGGCAGAGGAAACTTGTTAGCACCTTGGGAGAAGTTAGTCCACAAGGAAAGGACTATAGACCATGCCACATGCTTTATCTTTTATCCCCATTGTGTGGCCTGGGCCTGGGCCTGATCACAGGAGTAGAGTGCCCAGGAATCTTCCTCAACTCTCCAAGACACAGTCACCCAGACTGGGGTTGGACAGTCATAAGTCAGGTGGCCTTGGCCTTGGGATTTCCAAGGCCAGGAACATTCTCTCGTCTTCTGTGGGTGGGGAGAGGAGACAACAATGGCTGGAGGCCTGTACGAGAATGCCCAGCAGGAACCCCTCTCCCACTGCCTGGCTGGAAGGACCCCAGAGCTAAGCCTATGGTGTTTTCCAGCGCATCCTTGCCTCACATGTGATGGTTCTTACCTAGCACGGTGAGACGTGCAGGGCGGGACCGGATGGCAGCTTGGATGGCCTGGCACTCATACACAGCATCGTCTTGCAGCTCTGCACGCAGGATCTTCAGGTGGTGCTCCCCTGACAGGTGGTTCCCCACCACCAGGTATTGGGGGTAACCTGTGGGAGATAGCAGGTAGGTGAGGCAGGCCAAAGAATCCTTCTTTAATTTACTTTCTTAAGCCTACCTCCAGGTGGCTCTTTGGAGATGTCATGGACACCACGGAATGGCTCAGAAAGGCTGTCCTTTTGCAAAACGAAATGTGCACCTAGTAAACAGGGACACTGGTAGAGGCTTTTCTAGCTGATCCTGCCACCTGCCTAGGAAAGATTTTTTTCACAGCAGGGAGAGATTGTGGGTCTGACACCTGGCCCATACAGAGATGACCGCAGGTGGCCTGTTGATAACCGATACCTGGGAGACTTGATCTGCATAATAAGACACAGCCTTGGTCAGGTGAATTTCACCCCTCCTTCTTCCATAACCAGCATCTCACCTGCCTCCAGGAGCCTCAAGCCTCTGTTTCTTTCTGTAGCTCAAAATGCTATTTAAGCTTCAACTATTTGGTCTTTCCTTTAAGCCTCATACTCGGTGGACGGCTCTGTGTTTCTGCATCTTAATACACTTAAATGCCTTTATCTCTGTTAATCTGTCCACTGCCAGTTTACTTCATGGGTTAAAATCATTGGGTCTGCAGAGGGTAAAGAGAAAATTTTAGACGTCCCCCACCAGCATGGAGGAACATTTGGGACAAACAGGACAGCAGTGGGAGCTCTCAGCAGGCGACTGCTCATCTCAAGGTAGGGGGTGCAAAAGCCAGAGTTTCGCAGGGTGTGGGGCAGTGTGTGTGTGTGTGTGTGTGTGTGTGTGTGTGTGTGTGTGAAGCTATTATTGGCTTTAAGTTTAGGATGACCATTAGAAAGGAAAGGAAGGAGACAGAAATGCTAATTGTGGTCAGATACAGCTAGCTGGGTTATTGCTCTGCAAAGT
>RJWT010051287.1:0-10723 GCA_004365215.1 Cuniculus paca
TCTGTTCTGTTCTGTTCTGTTCTTTTCTTTTCTTTTCTTTTCTTTTCTTTTCTTTTCTTTTCTTTTCTTTTCTTTTTGAAACAGGGTCTCTCTCCATATAGTTCAGCCTGGCATTCAACTCACTAATCTAGACTGGCCTTGATCCCTCCATCTTTCTTCTGTCTCTTCTTTTTTCTTCCTGTTGTCTATCCTTTTATTCTAGCAGTTTTTGTTCATTTGTTTGTTTTTTGGTTTTTTGAGACAAACTCTCACTATGTAATTCAGGCTGGTCTTGAAACTCACTGTGTAGCCCAGGCTGGCATTGAAATCCTGCCTTAGCTTCCCAAGTGCTGAGATTACAGACATGTACCACCGTGTCAGGCACTGAGCTTGATTCTTTAAAGTGCATATGAGTGCATGTTAAAGTGGTAAAGTAAGAATTTGATATATATTGCAAGGATTCAGTTAATTCATATAGCTTTATAATTGTACGAAAAGATGCCGCATCCCTTCCACGCTGGCAGTATCACAATATGAGACATGAAAATCCAGGTCTTATGTAGCTTCTTATATCATCACTAACAAGAGGTCCTGTAATTAAAACTTTGCAATCAGGCAGTAGAATAAGAAAATCTTTTTTTTTTTTTAAGTGCTATAAGGATTGAACCCAGGGCCTTTGCACTGAGCTATATCCTCAGCCCTTTTTAAATTTTAAGACAGTCTTGCTAAGTCACTGAGCTGCTTACGTTGGGTTCAAATTTGAAATCGTCCTGCCTCAGCCTCCCAGAGTGCTGGGATTATAGTTATGTGCCACCATCTTGACTGATAGAGAAGAATCTTTATTTCCTTAGACAAAATAGGAAATGATAAATTAAGTTTGGTAAAACCAATATTAACAGTCAGGTGTGATATCACATGGGAGTTTGAGGCCAGCCTGCATTATACAGAGTAAGACCCTATCCAAAAAAAAAAAAAAATTGCAATTTTAATCATTGTAGAAGATAGGTAATAAATGTTGCTCTGATTAAAAACAGAATGAAAACATTTTCATGGTATACACATAATGGCTAAAATGTAGTACCCTTTAGCAAATACCAGAAACCTCTCTCCCCAGGGAAGATGCTTTGCTAATCCTCTATTTACCAAGGATAGTTTTCTCACTGAAACACCCTCTTTGCCAGTTGAACCTACTACTTCCTCTCTCTCTCTCTCTATCTCTCTATCTCTATCTCTCTGTCTCTGTCTCTGTCTCTCTGTCTGTCTCTCTCTCTCTTTCATATCTCCTTTAGGTATTTCCTGCTTCCTCAAGCAAATGACTTGGCTGAAGTTTTGTCCTAGTAGATTTCAGTAGTATAGAGAAGTGGTTCAAACTGTCAGTTTTAGAACCAGAGTGCTTCAGTTTAAATACAAGCCACACCAGTTTCTAGACACTCTGGTTCCTTTTGTAAGTTAGGCAAGCTATTTCTATCCCTCATTTTCCTTGTTTGTAGAACTGGGAGTAATATATCAGGGATGTTGAATTTAAATGTTAAGTATTAATACCTGCATAGTGCTTATTACAGTACTGGGCACATGTTAAGCACTCAGACATTAGCTGGTGTTCCTATTTTGCCCTGGCATCATAGTTCATCTTCAAAATAACTATTTTGGTTTCTTTTTAATAAAAAAATCAACAAACATCCACTATGCCTGGTTCCATTGTGTAACATTTTCTTTATCCATTAATGACCATCTAGGCTGACTGTATAACTTGATTGTTGTGAATAGTACTGTGATAAACGTGTGGGCAGGTATCTCTACTATATGCTGACTCTGATTCCTTTGTGTATATACTCCATCGTGGTATAGCTGGATCATATGATTCTATTTTTAGTTTTTTGAGGAACCTCCACACTGATTTCTGTAGTGACTGTACTTATTCAAACTCATACTAATAGTGTATAAAGATTTTCTCCAACATCCTTGCTAGCATTTGTTACTTTTGTTTTCTTTTTCTTTTTCTTTTTTTGGTCTTTTTTGAGTCAGGGTCTCACTATGCAATTCAGGCTGGTCTTCAACTCACTTTGTAGACCAGATTGACCTTGAACTCACAGTGATCCTCCTTCCTCAGCTCCTAAGCACTGAGATTAATTTTTTGTTTTCTTGATAGTAGCCATTCTGATTGAAGTGAAATGGAATTTCGATGTAGTTTTGATTCACATATCCCTGGTGGCTTATGTTGAGCATTTTTTGCATAGAATTATTGACTTTTTTTTAATGTTACTTTTTTTTTTTTTGTACCAGAAATCAAACTCAGAACCTTGCATTTGCCAGGCAGACATTTGTGCCGCTGAGCTATATCCACAGCATTATTACTTCTTTTGAGAAGTGTCTGTTCAGCTCATTTGTCCATTTATTGGTTGGATTATTTGTTCTTTTGTTATTAAAGTTTTTGGGTCTACTTTTCCCTTCTTCCATATTCTGAACCTCTTTAGTATTCTCAATATCAGTCCTTTAAGATATATAACTGGCAAATATTTTCTTCTATTTTTTAGACTGTCTCTTTACTCTGTTGATTGTTTCCTTTGTGCAGAAGCTTTTGAATTTGATGTAATCCCATTTGTTCTTGTTATTATTTCCTGAGCTATTAGAGTCCTGTTTGGGAAATTGTTGCCTATAACAATAGCTTAAAGTGCTTGCTCTATGTTTTCCTTTAGTAGTATCAAAGGTTCCGTTTTGTTTTCTTTTGTTTTTGAGACAGGATCTTGCTGTGTAGTTCAGGCTGTCCTTGAACTCACTATGTAACCCAGGCTGGCCTAGAACTTGCATCGATCCTCCTGCCTCAGCCTCCCAAGCGCTGGGATTACAGAACTGCACCACCACGCCCAGCAGTTTTGATCATTTTCAGTCATCCTTTCCTCCTCTACTTTACCCTTCCTCCATATTCTGAACCTTTTTTATTACTCCAAATAGTCTGCCTTTGTTTGTTTTGTTTTGTTTTTTGATACCAGCTATCGAACTCATGACCTTGTGCTTCCCACACAGGCACTTGTGCCACTGAGCTAAATCCCCAGCCCCTCTGCTTTTATTTTTTTTCTGTTTATCTGTAATTGGGCTTCCTGCATAAGAGAAACGATGTGATTATTTAACTTCCTGTATCTCACTTAACATTACGGTAGCAAGATTCATCTATTTTTCTGCAGGTGATTTGGATTCATTCTTCTTCGTGGCTGAATAAAATTCCATTGTTTATGTATGCCACATTTTCTTTATATACTTGTCTGTTGACGGGCATCTAGGCCATTTCCAAAGTTTAGCTATTGGGAATTGCACTGCTGTGAACACAGATGTCCATGTATCACTATAATATGATATCTTTAATTCTTTCGGGAATATATCCATAAGTATAGCTGAGTCAAATTGAATTTCAATTTTTAGTTTTTTGAGGAATCTATACTGATTTCCATAATAGTTGTACTAGTTTACATTTCTGTCAACAATGTAGAAGAGTTCCCTTTTGTCCTTTCCTGCGTATTCTTTTTTTTTTTTTTTTTTTTTGCGGCACCAGGGATCGAACTCACAACCTTGCACTTGCCAGGCAGGCGCTTAGGCCACTGAGCTAAATCCCTGGCCCTACTTTCCTGCATATTCTGATCGACACTAGTTGCGGTTGTTATTTGCTTAGCACCATTTATTGAAGAGTTTATCTTTAATACATATTTTTAATCCTTTGTCAAGAATCAGATGGCTATAGATGTTCGAGTTTATTCCTCAGTCTTCTCTTCCACTGGTCTGATTTTATGACAGTAATGTGCTGTTTTTGTTCCAGTTGCTCTATAGCAGTGTTGGCAAACCTTTTAGAGCTTTCAATGATATAAACAGCCCACTGTGGCACACATACTATATAGGTTTGCCACTGTTACTTTATAGCATATTTAGAAATCAGGTACAGTATTGTGATGCTGCCAGCATCCTCTCCCCCATTGCTTTGGTATTCTGGGTCTTTTGTACTTCCATGTGAATTTTAGGATTGTTTTTTCTAGCTCTGTGAAGATTGTTACTGGTATTTGGATGGATATTTCATTGAATCTGTACAGTAATATGGTCATTTTAATGTTAATTAGTCTGTAAACATGAAATGTTTGTCATATAGTGTCTTCAGTCTTGTCTATTTTTTTTCTTTTTCTTTGAAACAGGGTCTCCTATGTAGTTCAGGTTGACCTTGAACCCACAGAGATCCTCCTGCCTCAGGCTCTGTGCCACGCCTGACTGGTCTTCATTTTTTAAATTTTCATTGTAGAGATCTTTCACCTCCTTGGCTAGGTTTATTCTCAGCCAGTTTGTTTGTTTGTTTGTTTGTTCTTGAGGCTATTGTAAATAGAATTGTTCTCTTGATTTCTCATTAAGTTCATTACTACTGATCTTTGTATGTCGATTTTGCCAGGCAGGTGCTTAGGCCACTGAGCTAGATCTCCATCCCTGTATGTTGATTTTGTATCTTGCTACTTTGTAGCATTTATCAGTTCTAAGAGACTTATGATGGACTGTTCAGAGTTTTCTAGGCCAAAAATGATATCATCTGGAAAGAAAAATAAATTGACTATTCCCTTTTCCTATTTGTATCCTTTTTATTTCATTCTATTGTCTGCACTGGCTACAGTGCCCAATAGTGTATTACCCTTACCTGCTTCCTACTTAAGAGGAAATGCTTTCACTTTTTCCCTATTTGATATGTTGAAATGAGGTGGTATTTTTTGTTTGTTTTTGTGTGCAGAATAAATAAACCTGATGTACTGATAGATAGCAAATTTTCACTATAGTGTAATGCAAATTGAAATAAGACTTTATGAACTGAGTTGGAATTAGCTTGTAGAGAACTTTATTTTATAGAGGCACCATGAGTGATCACTAAGGGGAAATTAGAACTTAGAGAGGGGAAGTTATTATTAAAACTACCTTCCCGCAGAAAAAGTAGTCGTAGAATTGACACTAGGTAACTTCTTCCTTTAGACCAGTGGTGGCGAACCTATGGCACACATCCTAGTGTGCTGTTTGTATCAGTGAAAGCTCTAAAAAGTTCACCGTCACTGCTTTAGACACTTTCACTTTAGTTTCTATTATCTTAAAAATGATAGTTTTTACTTTGATTCCTTACTTGTAAAATAATTCCATTCTGTCATTCATTCTAATCCTCACTAGGTGATTATCTTAGGCAATAAAACTTATTTAATATAAAATAATTGTGCGTTATTTTCGAAGGATGATTTTTATTATTTTATATTACTAGTCTTTTAAAATTATGATAAACAAGCAGGGCATGGTGGCGCACACCTCTAATCCCAGTACTTGAGGGCCAAAGCAGGAAGACTGCTATGAGTTCCAAGGCCAGCCTGGGCTACATAGTGAGTTTGTGATCAACACGAAGTACATAGCAAGATCTTGTCTCAAAAAATAAAATGAAATAAGACTATGATAAATAAAATTTGCCATTTTAATTACTTTTAAAGTGTACCATTCAGTATCATTGAATACAGTGTTGTGGTACTATCATCACTATTCAAAATTTATTCTACAGCCAGGCCTGGTGGCGCATGCCTGTAAGGCTGAGACAGGAGGATTGTTCGAAGTTCGAGACCAGCCTGGGCTACAAAGTGAGCTCAAGGCCAGCCTGAACAGCATGGTGAGACCCTGTCTCAAAAACACAAGGGCTGGGGATTTACCTCAGTGGCCTAAGTGCCTGTCTGGCAAGTGTGAGGTCGTGAGTTCCATCTATGGTGCCGCTGCAAAAAAAAAAAAAAAAAGTATTCATTACCTCAAATAGAAATATGTTTTGTTTTGTTTTGTTTTGTTTTGTTTTGTTTTGTTTTGTTTTTGAGGCAGACTTGTTGTATAATTCAGGCTGACCTTGTACTCACTGTGTAGCCCTGACTGGCCTGAAACTCACAGGGATCCTCCAGTCTTAGTTTCCCGAGTGCTGGAATTACAGGCATGTGTCACCAACACCCAGCCCAAATAGAAACTCTTAATCACAAAGCAATAACTTTCTATTCCACCTTCCCTGAGCCTATGCTAACTTTTGTTCTACTTTGTGTCTCTGTGACTGCAAATTTTAGGTACCTCATATGATAGGAATCATGTATTTGTGCTTTTTTGCAGATAGTTTGTTTCACTTAACATAATGTCCTCAAGGTTCATTCATGTTGTGTCAGAACTTCATTCCTTTTTCAAACTGAGTAGTACTCCATTGTATATATATTCCACATTTGTTAATGTATTAATCGGTTGATAGATACTTCAGTTATTTCTACCTTTTGACTATTGTGAACAATGCATTTGTGACCATTGTTGTAAAAATTTTGTTTGAATCCTTGGTTTCAATTTTTTTGTTTTATTTTATTTTAGTCTTTTTGAGACAGGGTCTTGCTATGCAATTCAGGCTGGCTTTGAGCTCACTTCATAGCCCAAGACTGGTCTTGAACTTGCAGTGGTCCCCCTGCCTCAGCCTCCTGAATCCTGGGATTAAAGGTATACACTACCACTCTTGGCTTCGATTCTTTCGGAAGTAGAATTACTGGGTTATATGTGTAATTTGGGGGGAAATTATCATAGTGTTTTCATTATAGGCTGTATCATTTACGTTCCCACTAGCAGTTCATGAGAGTTGTAGTTTTGCCATTTCATGCTAATACTCATTATCTTTTTAAAATTTAATTTTTTTTTACAGTAACTACTCTAAATGGTTATGAGTTAGGATCTCATTGTGGTTTTGATTTTCCCTAATGACTAATGATAATGAGTAAATCTTTCATGTTTTTAATGGCCATTGGTATATCTTCTCTGGAGAAATACTCAAGTTGCAAATTTTTGAATTTGGTTGTTTATTTGTAAGACTTTAAATATTATGAATATGGCCAGGGATTTAGCTCAGTGGCGTAGGCGCCTGCCTGGCAAGTGCGAGGTTGTGAGTTCAGTCCCCAGTGCTGCAAAAAAAAAAATATATATTATGAATATCAAACCCCTTATCAAATACATGATTTATTAATATTTCCTCCCATTCTATGATTTGACCTTTCAATCTCTTGATAATGTCCTTTGCATAAAAGTTTTAAATATTTATGAAATACAACTTGCTGTTTTGTTTTTGTCAGTGCTAGGGTTTGAACCCTAGGCCCTTTGCAATTGAGCCAGCTCTTTTGTTATTTTTTAGATTTTGAAACAAGGTCTTACTGAGTTGTTAAATTGCCTAGGCTGTACTCAGACCTTTAATCCTCCTGCCTCAACCTCTCAGAGTGCTGGAATTACTGTATATGCATCACCACTGGGTAGTGTTAGCTTTTATCTTTTTCTTTTCTTTTTTTCTTTTTGAGACAGGGTATCACTATGCAGTTCAGGCTGGCCTTGAGCTCATTTTGTAGCCCAGGCTGGTCTCAAACTTGCAGCAATCCTCCTCCCTCAGCCTCCTGAGTGCTGGGATTGTACGTTTGTGCTGCCACAGCCGGCTCCATTTTGTTTTGAGGTCTGGGTGTGGTTTCTTGCTCTGTAGCCCAGGCTGACCCTGAACTCATCATCCTTCTACCTCAGCCTACCAGGTCCTAGGATTACTGTTGTGCACCAACACACCTATTCATTTTCTCTCCTTTATCCTATTAATGTAGTGACATTTCTGGCACATTATACTAGTTAATGAAATACCTGCTTTGTTTTATTTACTGACTAAAATGGGTGTTTTTAAGATGGGTGTGGTGGTGTGCATGCCTGTAAATCTAGCACTTGGGAGGCTGAGACAGGCGGATCGTTGTGAGTTCAAGACCAGCCTGGGCTACAAAGTGCGCTCAAGGCCAGCCTGAACGGCATAGTGAGACCCTGTCTCAAAAAGACGGGCTGGGGATTTAGCTCAGTGGCCTAAGCGCCTGCCTGGCAAGTGTGAGGTTGTGAGTTCGATCCCCAGTGCCACACACACACCAAAAAAACACCTAAAATGGCTATGTGTAGAAAAAGATTGTGCTTTTTTTTTTTTTTTTTTTTTTTGTACTAGGGATCAATCCAACTAATGACCTTGCGCTTGCCAGGCAGATGCTTTCAGCACTGAGCTAAATCCCAGGCCCCAAGATCATGCTTTTTCCAAAAAAAAAAAGTTCTTTAATAGTGTGCCTTTTTATTGGTGTATATCAAATTTTTTCTCATAAAAATACATTGCTTTACTTAAACATATACATTATATTACCTTGTATTTCATAGATTTTTTTATTGAGATGAAATTTATATGCCATTTAATCCACCCTTTTGAAAACGTGTAATTTAGAGGCCGAGGATTTAGCTCAGCAGCATAAGCGCCTGCCTGGCAAGGGCAAGGTTGTGAGTTTGATCTCCAGTACCAAAAAAAAAAAAATTTTATAATTTAGCGGGGTTTTCTTTTTTTGTATTTTCACAAAGTTGTACAGATATCAGTCACTAGTATCTAATTCAGAACATTTGGACTACCCCCAAAGAAACCCAGTACACATTAGTAGTTACTTCCCGTCTCTCCATCTCTGGCTCTGGGTATTCATTAATATACTTCCTATCTCTATATATTTGGTTATTCTGGACTCTTCATGTAAATGGATTATATATGTGGTCTTTTGTGATGATTTTGTCTTCACTTGGCATAGTGATTTTCAGTTGTAAGATTTATCAGTAATTGTCTTTTTTGCTAAATAGTATTTCATTGGACAGGGCCAGGGTATAGCCCAGTGGTACAGCACTTGCCTGGCAAGTGTGAAATCCCGAGTCCAATTCCTGGTGTATACACACACACACACACACACACACACACACACACAATGTACAGTTACTACTACATTGTATTTATCCATTCTTCTGTTAATGAATCTTTGGGTTGTTTCTCCTTTTTTTTTTTTAATTTTTTTTTTTTTTTGAGACAGGGTCTCTCTATGCCATTCAGACTGGCCTTGAGCTCACTTTGTAGCCCAGGCTGGTCTCAAACTTGCAAGGATCCTCCTGGCTCAGCCTCCTGAGTGCTGGGATTACAGGCATTGCTTCCTCTGGCTGCCTGAGAGCAATGTATGAAAAGCACTTGAAGTAGAAGCAGAGCACACCAGTAAATCAGTTGGAATTATTTGCTAATTTTGATGGGTGGGAGATTGGAGGCTGGTTTCCTTAGTGTGTCCCTGCCTTCTGGGTTTCATTATAGCAGAGATTTTGTTATTAAGCCTACTAATGTCCAGGGTTATTGTTAGGATTGGATGCATTTTTAGCACTTACGAGATATGCTGTAGAAATTTACATTAACTAAGGTTTTTACATTAGAATGGGGAACAGGAAAATTTTCACCCTATCTATCCTTGATACTGTTAAAACTGACTGGTAATTTTCACAGATGGTTGCTGACTTCCCATTTGCAACAGTCAAAAAGAAATGAAGAATTTAAATTTTTGTGTTGTGTTTAAGAAATGGGAATGGTTTGACTGGAACAGGAGCCTCACCTTTATACTTATACTCACTGTATTCAATTCTTAATGAAAATAGGGAGAAGAAAAGCATTTATAAAGACAGGAAGGGCCAGGGATACAGCTCAGTGGCACAGCACCTGCCTGGCAAGCACGAGGTCGTGAGTTTGGTCTCTGGTACCAATAAATAAATGAAACAGGAAGGTTGGGGGAACCATTTGCTACCATGTTAGAAATGTTGGAATAATAAGGATGATTATTTGTTTTGACAAGCGTATTAGAATTTACAGTGTGAAAGTGCTTTCTAAAAGTAATTATTTGAGCCTAGTGAAAATGGTGGCTCATAGCTATAATCCTAGCACCCAAGAGGCTGAGGCAGAAGAATTGGTTTGAGTTTAGGGCCAACTTTGGCTACTAGAGTTCAAGACCAGCCTGAACTACAATGTGAGACCCTGGCCCCCCCAAAAAAATTGAAAAAAAATTAAAAACTAACTTTGAGGAAACTACTGGTCTCTAGTACTTCAGTTACATATATGAAATAAAGTGAGGGAGAGAACTGGTTAATGTTTTAAAAAAAAAACAACAACACACAAACACCAACATGTAAGACATTGTAATTGAAACCCTCCACAAAAAAAGATATCTAAAATTATTTTGAACAATGATGGCCTTATTAAGTTCATGAAAATTTATTAAAATTGACTCTTCCAGAGTTCTAACAAGTGTTAAGAGACTTTTTACTAAATACGTAAAATGGTATGATATCCAGTAACCAGTCTTGTTTTCCACTGGTGTGCAACAAATCTATTTTCATTTTTTATTATTTAATTTCTGCCCATTTTCATTTCCTAAGAGACTTCTGTAGTGTCTCATTTTACATAGTTATATAAATGCAGGTTTTGTCTAATCAATTCTAGATCTAGCTTTAAATTCCAGGTGTGGTTATTTGTAGCACTTATAGATACAGGGCTGCTTCTTGCCTCTACCACTTGTCACATGATTACATTTTCAATAACATTGGTAAAATAAAATATATTAAAAAAGTAAACTTGTGACATAACCAACATTGTTTACAACAGCTTATGAGATAGAATTCACATACACAGAGTATATTCACAGAGATGTGTGAATACTGACACTAATTCCAGAACATGTTCATAGCTTCTGAAGTCCATACCATTAGCAGTTACTTTTCATTCTTCCCATTCCCTGACCCTTGGAACTACTTGTCTACTTTCTGTCTCTGTGAGTTTGCCTATTTCAGACATTTTATATAAATTAAATCATATAATGTGTAGTCTTTTGTGTCTGGCTTT
>RJWT010051288.1:0-10728 GCA_004365215.1 Cuniculus paca
TATTAATATAAAAACTGAATTACCAAGAGAAAATAGTGAAAAAATATAAAAAATGCAATTCAGTAAGAAGAAATAAAAATGATCAACATATATGTAAAAACTGTTCAATATTAGCAATCAAAGAAGTACAGATCAAAACAATATTTCATCTTTCTTTACATATAAAATTAGCAAAGAGTTTGAAAATAATATACAGTGCTAACAATGATACAAAGAATGAAAGCTATCATACATTGCTGGGAAGAAGGTAAATTGGCAAAGTCTGTTCACATGTGACACAAAATTCATATTCCAAAAGAAATCCAAAGATCATGTACTGAAAACTATGGGTTCAGTGTAAAAAAGGAAAAGTATAGTGATACAACATTAGACTTGCTATGCTGAGGTTACCTTATCCATTACCCTGACTTCAAAGGCTTTGTAAATTCTGTTATGTTTACGATCTCCAAATTTGTATTTTCATTAATTTACATTCAAGAATTTCAAATAATACATAGTTCCAACTGACACCATCACTGGACTTGAAGTGAGTCTTAAGGCTGTAACTGTTCTTTCCTTTTTTAAGAAAAAAACAGAAAGGCCGTAATTTTTCAAGGATAACCTTTCCCACATCACTATATTCCTCCTTCTATCATCAAGAGTAAAGAGCACTCATATTAAACTTTCTATGCAACAAGTTACCTCGTACATTTTCTCTTTACAGAAATGATGATAACCACTGCATGGAAAAACAAATGTTTTTCAAGACGCAGTTCAAGATTACTAGCAAAAGGATCCTAGCTGGAGACTGAGTGGAAAGCCCATGAAATTCACTGGCATCCCGGAGCAGATGCACTTTATAAAGGATCGTGTGGAGCCAAATGGAAACTCAAATGGGTTACCACTTCCATGAAGATGAAAGGAAAAGAAGAAAGTAAAGTCTGGGTTAGGAGAAAAATCATGTGAATCTACATAAAGCTTAGAACTGGCTTCACTTGTGAAAGACATCTCCAATTCTGCAGTCTAGAAGTATTGTCCCTAAAATTCATACTCATAGAACCTTAACACATCGATTGAGTAAGTACCAAAATCAGCCATTTCCTTCTACCCACCATATGAATTAAATAGGAAATTATATTTCTTTTGTAAATACTGGAAAGATCATTAAACAATGTCTAAGTAAATAGGACTATACGAATAAGATAATTAACCAAGTTAATAACAAAACAGAAAGAAAGAAAGAAAGAAAGAAAGAAAGAAAGAAAGAAAGAAAGAAAGAAAGAAAGAAAGAAAGAAAGACTAACTCTAAGCTTCAGGTAGAACACGAGTTAAACAAGGCATTTGTTAAATTCATAAAACTTGGATCTGAGAAAATACTGCAGCTTAAATAACAAGAAAAAGGAACTGAAGTACCTTAACATTGATTACTTCCTTAGATAGCTAAGACTCAATGCAAGTAAAGAGAAAAGTTGTAGATGGAGAGATATTTTAGAACCTGAAGTTCTTTCAGGCATTTTTCTGTCTAAAGTTGAGGAAGATTGTTTTGTTTTGTTTTATATTTTTGGACTTCTGAAGTGTACAAGATTGGTCTGTGAACTAAATTCTTCATTCTTGCATGAACATAGTTTTCTACTGCATTGAAAGAAAAATTAACAAAGACACAATTTCCAGACTACGATCTCCAATTAAGTTTTCTGTGCTTGGGCAATGCCATCTGTTCTTATTACTTAAACCTGTACTTCTGCCTGTAGAATAACTCACTCTTCTTTCTCATGCATTTTTGGCTTTACTTCTTGATGCCTTCCTTATAGCATTTTCCTCTTTAAATTACTGGACTGAGCAAATAAACAAGAGCAGATCCACATCCTTTTGCACTCCAGTTCCTCTTTCGGGTCTTCTTTACTATACTCTGAATTGCAGTCAGTGGCTTACAAACCTTTCTTCTACCTGAGCCCTCAGATCTTGACTTAACACATTATTACTCCAGGATGGCCTTTTCCAACCCGAACTGTCAGGGCCCCATAATATGTTCTTAGGGAACCCTGGATTTTTCTTAGCAGTGCTCAATATAGTTATAATTTGTATAACTACCCATGTAGTATTGGTTAATCCTGCTAGGCTGCAAACCTGAAGAGATCAGTGAGTCTATTGATTTTCTTTCTACATTTCCAGTAATTCGTTCGTCTGATACATGGTAAGTACTCAATAATTTTTTTTATAAATGAATAAATAGAATTTTCTGGTCAGTAAGCAATGATGCACAAATTAACCCAAACCTGGAAATGAAAGTCACCAGAAAAGTTCTTTTTTTTTTTTTTTACTGACTTGTGATATCTTCAACTTTACTTTTTATTAGTACATATTTGTCATTCATATTGATCACATTCATCATAGGAAATGTGTTCATGTACAGGATATACCTTAATACTTTTTTTCTCATTGCCTTCCCCACCCTTCAACCGCTCCTCCAATCCCCACTTAACAAAAGCTTTGTTTCCATCTTTTTCTTTCCTTTTCCCTTTCTTTCCTTCCCTTTCCCTTTCTTCTTTCCCTTCCCATTTGAACATTTTCCTCCTACTTTCCAGTATCTAGCCTCCATTACGCTCCCTATTTAGCCTTTGGGTTTCTCCCACAAGAGAAACTGTGCTATACTTAAACTTAAATGTCCAATTTATTTCACTTATGATTAGAGTCTTGAGGTGCATCCATTTGCCTAGAAATAACTCAAATTTATCCTTCTTTATGACAGAGTATCACCCATTGTGTATAAATATGACATTTTCTTTATCCATTCATCTGTTGATGAACATATGGACTGTTTCCAAGATTTAGCTATTATAAATTGTATAAATAAGGGTATGCATGTATCTCTGTGATATGATGCTTTTAACTTCTTGTGCCAGTTTACACTCCCACCAGCAGTGGAGAAGGGTTCTTTTTCCCCACCTTTTTTGAGGTATAGTTTTTCAAATCTCCCTAATTCTCTCATTCTATAAACATGGGGTGTGACCATTAATCTTGATATGCCAACTTTATTGAATTAAAAGACTCTAATACAGCAAGAAAGTACACTTTTGGATGTGTCTGGGTTTGCCATGGAGGCATAACCTTGGGTGCTGCACATGGTCCCTCTCCCATTCATCTCTGGCACTGTCTCCCTGCTCTACTTCGCTGCTATCATGACCTAAGCAGCTGTCCTCCACCAGGCATTTCTGCCTTAAAGCTCCCTGAAGCCCATAACATATCCTCATTCTACCTTTTCCTGGCAGGGCTTACCCTCCCTTGCTTGTTATTGTACATTATGCCACTCCCCATGAATCCCTTGACGTTCTCTAGACATACTTTGTTCTTTGGCTCTGTTCATGCTGTTCCCCTTCTCAGGAATCCTATTAAAATCCTAGCCATACTTTCATGATGATTTCAAATGGTACCCTAAGTCCCCACCACCAGAGACAGGCCTTCCCTAGCACAGAACTCCAACACATTACATGAGCACTTCCCCAAGCTTCTCCTTTTCACTTTGTTTCTTAATTCCCATGCCCTTCATTTTCTCTTCTTTTAGGCTGTCAACAAAACACAACAGGAACAAGTGAGAGGGAAAAATATCTGGACAGAAATGGTTCATTTCATCACTTATCTTTGTATTCCCAGAGGAACGCAAAGTTAGAGCATATAGTGGACACTCAGTGTAACTGATTTGACAGAGATGTAGTTTTTCTCACTACAAAAAAGAATGTTAAACTGTCTATCAAAAATGAAGCACAAGCAACCAATATGATAGCTGACTTCTGTGCAGGAAAAAAATTCAAACAGTAAATATACTTATTTACTCTACATTTGAATTCTTTAATTCTTTTATTATTCACCTAGTATAAATATTACTATGTGGAAAGCATCATATCAATGTTCAGCTAATTGACAAAATTATAAAGTACTGATCCTATTAAGATTCTTACAGATTCCAATTTTATATTTCTTTTTTGTTTTTTATTTTAAAAACAACAAAGGATAAAAATGATATAGAATTTCCAAACAAAATACTAGAAAATTAACACTAGTTAATATATTGCACATTATTATCTTCTAAGTAGCTTTTCAGATTACAAGATTTAGGCATGAAAAAACTGATCAATCAAACAATGAAAACACAAACTGTTCTTTTTGATGAACTAAGAGACAACAATTTTGTATTTCTTTAGTTTGCTCTGCATTTCCAGTTGGAAATGCTGCAGATGATACTGAAATGAAAAGACCTTGTCACAGAGGTGCTTACAATCCCATTGGGAGAGACATCCGTATAACTTTAAATCAAATCTGAACTATATACTGTAATAAACATACAACCACATTTAGGAAGGCAGAAGAATAATGGTTTAAATCCAACTTCTTACTGCTTCTTATTCAACAAAGTTTTTCTCGGAGAATACAAGCTACAAATCTGTCTGTCTTTCAGGTCACAACCAACTTGCTCAAGTTAAAACATAGTGGAAGTGTTTGGAATTTCTCCTGGGAAAAGCACTATGCTAGAAAAATATATCTAACTTGGTGAAATGAAGATAAACCATCTTGGCATAGGAAATAAAATATGTAAAAGGTATGGCAATAGACAAAAAATTAGTAGGCCCATACTAAGGAATCAAACACAAGACAATGGTGTGCTCAGGAGAAATTCAAGAGTAGCTGGATAAACTGGAATGTAGACACACAAATACAAGCCACAGAAATAAACTAGGATTCAATTCCTAGATTTAAAAACAAATGCAAAGCACATCATTACCTATATCTCAGAGAACTTGGGTTACCAAGTCTGAACTTGGCACACACAACCTGGACAGAAGCAGTTATTGGAACCAGAATATGTGGTTAAAAGTCCCTAGTTGAAAAGGTAGAGCTTATCATATTCTTCTATTTAAGGTCAAGATACATTTTAGAGGTCAGCAGAATTGCATTTGCATCAGGCGTTGCAGTTGGCCCAGCTATGCTGAGAAGATAGATTTGATGTGCATGAATAAAAAGGGATTTTAAAGGGATACAAAAACAACATAATCCCCCCTGCCTGTGCCTGCCAAACTTTCAAGTCAAATTCAAGCTACATTTGTTACAAGTCTGTTGCTCCTAATCAGTTGTGAAAGGTTACATGAAGTCAAATATAGCAAAACAAAACAAAAGTTATTTTAAATTAAACTTGTTTTAGAAATAAATGAGTCAGCACTTTGAAAAACAAAAGGGACATTCTGTAAAGTTTCAGTCTGTTTAGAAAATTCGGAAAGGATTGCAAATGTTTTCCAGTGGGCAAAATAAAGAATCAGCAAAGGTAACTGAAGGACAGTGTGGCACAAAGAAAAGTTGTCAGTGAATAGCATACGTTGTAGCCGTGTGATCTATGACTGGTGGACCTATGAGACAACTTGAATTCAAGGAAACAACAGCCAATAAGTAGTTCTACACACTAGTGCAACTGTATAGACCAACTTCACTGGGAAACCTAGTATGGGCTCTCTTTGCAATCAATCTTTCCTGCATACAAATGTAGCTACTTTGCAAATCAAAGTGTTGGAACACTATATCCAAATGAATCCAATTAAGCAAAGATATGTGATACTGTAGTTAAAACGTTGCAGACACTGGAAAGACACCTTTGGCTTCAGAAGAGGTTTATTAAACAATTCAGATGTTCCATGCCTACCTGTATCTCCTGCCCCTCCCTCTTCCCACGTGACTATCATCATTTCTGTGTCCACTTTTTTGGGGGAGGATAAGGAAGAGGTTGATATGGAATTCGCTGTGTAGCCCAGGCTGACCTTAAACTCATGATCCCCTTGCCTCGGCCTCCTGAATGCTGTGATTACAGGTGTGTGCCTGCATACTGGGCCCATTACTACATCTTTGTGAATGACATCATTGCTCTCCTGGAAATAATTGACACTCTGGCATATCTGCCTCTGTTATTGCCCTTCTCCTAACTTTGCTCCATATCCAGAGTGCAATTTAATCAAACACTACCTCTGAATAAAACCCTTCAGTTTCCTCCTTGCATTAAGAGAAAACGCCAAGTCTCTTAAATTTGGCTCTTACAACCATTGTGATTTGTCCCAGCTAAACTCTCCAGCTTCATTTCTTACTATGCTCATCAAGCAACCTGTGTTCCAGCCATAGAGATTTGTAGTTCCTGAACATGCTACATTATTTCATACCTCAGTGCCTTTGCACATTCTCAGCAATGTACTACAGATTGCCTTATCTCTTGCAAGGCTCAAATAAATATCAAAATCATCTGAAAAAGCCCTTGAGAGGCAGTGCTTACACAAACCCTTAGACCTAAGCGAGGAGGAGCTCTGAGCTAGATGTAGCACTTTAGAATATCTCATATATCATAAATAAACAAAAACAAGTTTATTGAAGAACATATGTGAGTCGTTGTCTCTCAGGATCTGGTGCTCAGTCTGGCTAGGCAGACCTAACCATCTGCTGTCAGGACTAGCACGACTCAGATCCTGAGGAAGTATTTCTCCACTGTTCCAGCCTCAGCAAAGGTTTGTGGATTGTAGCACCATGGACATTAGAGGCTGACATGGCTGCATAGCATTAGGAGGTTTTGAGCAGTAAGGGCATTTAAAAAGGAGAAAACCCATAGTATTCACTCTTCTCTGTCAGCATATGTGCAATCTGGAATTTGCATATATCTTCTCGCAAAACAAACTGTTATTCCCAGGAAAGAGAGAGCCAAGTATGCACTTGCTTATTTGTCTATGTGCTCAAATTTATGGTTGCAGCTACTCATGTATTCACAGCAGCTACACATGGCAGCTGAGAAACATTTTACAATTTTAAACAATTCTCATTACTCTTAATTACTCTTGTATGAGTTGATCTAGATGTATAATGTATGGTTCCTCAATCCAATTAGCAATTAGAAGGACATTGATTGCTAGAATTGGTGATCATTCTAATTTTTCAAAATTTTGTTTTATTTTGTTTTGCTTTTTGGGACAGGGTCTTGTAATGTAGCTCGAGCTGGATTTAAACCCACTACATAGGCCAGGCTGGCCTCAAACGCACAGCAATCCTGTCTCAGCCGCCTGTCTCATCCTCCTCCTGGGAGTACAGGCGAGCATCAACTCACCTCACAGTGTTTCAAATATATTTAATGCAACTCAATTAAATTTTCAAAAATTAAGTTATAAATTTCAATTTTAGCTACTTGTTTTATATTTTAGGTTTTAATAGATTATATGAAAATAAAATTTAAAAATAGTTTCAATTTTGTACATTTAATTTCAGTTGGATAAAAAAGTTTAACTTTTATGCACTTGGGACACAAGTATATTCTTGACATCTAGGCCATTACTTTTAATAAATTATGAATTATGTTATCTTATGGATTATGATTATTAATTTGTAACTAGTCATTTTGCTAAAATTAAGGCCAAAAAATACATGTGGAATAAATTAATTTAATCTCTAAATTATGTTTCTTATGTTATTGCACATAGAAACAACAAGCCAAGAAATCTATGCCTTCCAAAGACACAAAGACATGCCCACCAATATTTAAGTCAGTTGTTTTGGATATTATGCCAACATGTAATAATGCAAAACCCATAGCTGTACACATACTTTCAATTTTGTCATGACAAAAATAACCCGATGGAACTTAACTGGTCTCGATGCACAGAACGAGGTCCGCCTTTGCAACCTGGTCCCCACCCCTTCCAATCTGGGAGAGAGGGCCAGCCTCCGAAGCCCCTGTGGCTCCTCAGCTCCGCCCACAGTGCACGTCTTCAGAGCATTCCCCACGATGCTGTGATTATTTGTCCTCAAATCTCGCTCTACCACTAAACTAAGATTTACTAAGAGTAGAAACATCCTCATCTTCATAGCTCAAATACCTAGGAGATTTCCTATCATGTGGTAGAAGCTAAATAAATTGGTTGAATTACTACACAAATAAAACAGTGCAACATTGCCTAAAAGTCCGAACCCTAGTGCCCACACTGCACGCCTGTCTCTGCTCGTGTCTCTTAATCTTGAACAGTTGTCTTAACCTCTCAGCCCTATGGTTTCCACAGCCATAAAATAGAAATAATAAACTTGCCTCCCCCACAAGGTTACTGAAATTAAATTACTAAATAAGGGAATAAATTACTGATTGCTATGACTTATAACCGTGGCTGCATGTTAAGTGGTATTTTTTAAATAAATCCCTAAATGAAATCAGTTAACATGTGCTTAGCTTCTATTAAAAAACTGTATCCTATTTCATCGTTACCACAATGCTATGAATTTTGGATAATTATAATCTTTGCTTTACAGGTGAGAAAATTAACTCGGAGAGCTCTCTTGTCCAAGAACATATAGCTAAAGAGTGAAGTCACCGTGAGAATTCCAATTTTTGTGGAAGCCAAATCTGAACCCTTTGCTATCAAATATTCTTTCAAAATAAAATCATTTTTAAGACATATATATGCCATGAAAATACAGTTCTTTCTTAATGAAAATACAGTTCTTTCTTAATAAGACATAAATATGCCATGAAAATACAGTTTTCTTAAATACAAATTTTATTTTATTTTTCTCAAATTATCATAATGTTTTAAAAAATTCCAAGAAGCAAAATTGTTTTGAAACCAAACAGCAAATAGCTGAATACACACAACCCAAAAAAGTAATGCATTCTGTTGTTTAATTTGCATAAGTGCAATGAATGTAAATACATGTGTCATTGACTCTTAGAAATACACCATACTCCTGTGACCCCAGATGTTGAAGTATTTTATGAACATTACTATATTTGTTTTATATAAAGAGTAGGTGAGAATTATGGGTAATTGACTGAAGAGAAAAAGTGAAATTCTTTACCTCAGGTCAGTTTTGAAGCACAGATAATGACAATAATGCCCCTTTTGTCCCCAGAGCAAGTTATAACTATCTTACCCAACACAAATAAATATCACTCAATTACTTCCTAGGATTTGAGGGTGTTGCCACTGTGTTTCTATGTTATCAAGTTTATAAACTTCTCATGAGATGTTCTCTGTCTTCAAGGATTTTATAATGTAATAGGACAATAAAACTGACAAGCATAGTTTCATAAAAGGTACCTGCTAACATTGCTAGAAATGAGAGGGAATTGAGTCTATAGACCTTCGGATGTTACATAATTCTACATTTACCAAGGAGGATTGAACTACAGAATATAGTAAGAAAAATATATTAAGAAACAGAGCAAATGGCAGTGATGAATCAGTACATAAAGAAGATAATGAGTCATTTGCCTTTTTGAAGCAAAAACAGTAATGTAAATAGCTTTGATCAAAATGGCAATGTCATACTAGAAATATCACAGATTTGTACTAAATCTGTAGATTGATCATTTACCAACAGAAAATTTGAGGTGGGCCATTAGAATTGAAAGGGTAGATGAGAAAGAGACCAAAACCATTGTTCCTGAAATATATATTTCCTGCAAATATATATTTTCCTCTATTGAGCTGTTGCTCTTATATTCTCTGCACATAATTTACACTGTGCATATATATTCACTATATATTTAAGAATTCACTTGCTGTACATGATAAGTGTAGAACTTGCATCACAGAGGCACAAGCAAAAGCATAACATTTTAAGGACAGCTATTAACGGAAGAGAAGGAGAGAACTCAATCGATAGTCCCATCCTATCTAGCTTCCCTGCACACATCACACAATGATGTTTAAGATTCCCATGAAGCCATGGTTGATTATCATTTCATTCTCATACTCCAACTGCAATATATATAGTAGTTACTTGATAAATATTTGTTCATTGATACAAACTACTTACTTGTGGTGACTTACTTTGTTCTAAGGGCATTGTGGAAGAAAAGCAGATTTGTGAAAACATAGGAAAATGTCTGCCAGAATTGAATGAGAGTAGCAAGGCTTACATAGACTGTGGTATTGGTTTTCCTTGTAAACTTCTGAAATCTTTCATTTCCTAACCATCATATATGGAACAAGTCCAACTAAAATACTATAACCAGAAAAGAAGTTAGAATATAGTTGTGAAGATGGGAGGAGAGAACTATTTGTACCAAGACTAAAGCAGACTTTTGGACCTTGTTTTTCTAGTTGTAAATTGATGATAGATTTTTTTTGGAGTATTTTCAGGCAACAAAGATTTTTATAGAACATTCCAAGGTACAGAGTCCATGTACAATAAGTGTTTGTTGAATCTATTGAGCAAAACTATTGTCTTCTTGAAAAGATATTTCTAGGAGAAAAATAGAAATTTGTTTCTGGTTCAGATGAGAACAAGCATAAAGGAAACTTTAAATATCCTTTTAAAAGACTTCAGCAGAGCTGATGTTGTAGTTCAGTGGTAGAGTGCTTGCTTACCAGGTATGAGGCTCTGGGTTCAAATCTCAGGGTCACAGAAGTATTTTTTATTTTACTGGGCTGGCATTTTTTTCTTACCCAACCAAAGATACTCTTCTCACTCAAAGTTCTCTAACTCTTGTTTGTGCATAGTTTAAAATTTTAAACATCTTTTTAAATCTGTGACCTGTTGTTTTCAGATCTATTCTAATTCCTTTTAAAACCACATTAGTGGAAGCCCCAGGAAAAACAGAGTTGAGGGCGGAACACTTGCTCAACCCAGATTCTTTCAGGGAATGTTTCAGAAGCAACTTTAAAAATTAAACATGCCTGCATTTCACTCTGTGGCATAACATTTTGAAAATGCAATATTAATATTTTATTTAGATTTTTT
>RJWT010051289.1:0-10729 GCA_004365215.1 Cuniculus paca
TTTTTGTAATATCTGATAAATAAAATGACTCCTTCCATAGTTGCCCTATAGAAAAATGCTGAGAATGTAAAAGTCATCAATTGAAGAAACATCAAGCACTGGCCTGAGGACTAGTACTACATATCTTGGTCTAGCTATTCCTCGTGGCTTCCCAGTCTCTCTTACCACTTGATATTGGACTATGGTCTAAGTGATTTCTAAGTTTCTTTACACATACATTACCTTTCAGTACAACCTGAAATGAGGATGCATACTTGTCTCAATAATATTAAAGCAATCAATAGCTCACAAGGGTAATTCTCTTTACTCTGCAATGTACTGCTTTCCTGTGAGATCTAAGCATTTATTGATTCTTAAACCCAGTAACTGACTCCTGCCTCCAGATCATCTGTCAATCTAATGATTAAGTAATTTGATTTTAGTTTGATGGACAAATACCACCCAAGTCCAATTCATTTTCAATTCCTATAGTCCTTAGTGACTGGCAGTTCCAAATAAACAGTATTAATAAATCATCAATCTGTAACTAAAGAGCAGATTCTTTCAGGAATATTTGCCAGTTGCAGACTGTGGGATGTCTCAGAGGAATATTTGTCATTATCACAGTTACAATGGGACACAAGAGCAGTCATTTGAGACAACTCGGCTGAGGACTGAGGAAAAGAAAACATAAATTACAACTAAAGTGACTTTATGAAATGATAACTGGTACTTTTTATAGCAATAAACATACAAAAAGAAAAGAAATTACTTGAAGTCCTGGTTCCCTAATAGACATTTGATGGAGTGTAACAAAAGATGATTTGTAAATGCTATTTGAAAGAGAGATAGGCAGGAACTAAAAAAGGCAGGAAATTGAATGCATTCTTCTCTCCCACCTCACCACCAGATTTCAGATGAGTTTGGAAAGGTCATTCACATAATTATTACAGTAACTGGTTCAAGACCTTTTGAGCACAGCTGATGTGCTTCTGTGTTAATGGCTGCAAAAGCAAGATAAGGAATACGTAATGTTAAAAAAATCTGCTGGTAACACTATTAGCTAACACTATTAGCTTGCAGTATTGTCATGGTAGATAAACCTATGTTGCTTTACAGCATGTGATTTTTTTTTATTACAGAATAACCCTAAGGTTTGTCCTTTTACATGGGGTCATTTAAGCATCAGTGACCAGAGTACTTGTTTGTTGTCAGTGGCTATTTGACATATCTAGTGATCTTTCTAGGGTCTGCAAAAGGTCACATATTGAAATCTGCCAGAAAACTGCAGTCAGTGTAAATGGGGTTAAGAATTTTCAAGGCTAAGACATGTGCACAGATCTGGAGACACCAATCCAAAGGCAATGACATATTCCTATTATGAGAATTTGATACCTCTCATTCCTGAATTCAATTTGTTAAGCATATTTAGTACCTGCTGCATATCTGAACACTAGGGATCAAAAATTCTAGCACCCTAAAGAAGACAGTTATATACAGTTGTCCCAGTGGGGTAACCTGCATAGTGAAATATGCATGTTCCTGTATACAGTTACAAAGGTAAGATAGTGGACTTCAAGAAAAGCAAGGGGGATTTAATGGAGAATTGGCATTTGATCTAAGCCCTGAAGATCATGAAGGTGGGATGTTTTAAACTGAAGGAACAGTGTTACAGAGACTCAGAAGTGAAACAACATGCATGAGCGTGCTATAGGAAGCAGTGTGTTTGATGAAGAGATGGATTTGAAACTGTGAACCAGCTCTGGTGCTGCCACTTTTTACTTCATCACCTTTCAGCTTCATGCTTCTCTACTCTGCTTGGTTATGCTGGAGTTAGGATTCCAAAAAAAACGTATTTCTGCATTTCCAAGACTGTGTACTCTAAGGGGGCCTGCAAGGCCCAAAAGAAAAATGAACAGCTTCTTTGTTTGCTCCTTGTGGGTTTCCTTGGGCTTCTTGTCTGCTTGAATTTCTTATGAATGACATCTTTGGAAGGCTACATTTCCATAGCAGCAAAGGAAAACCATTTTATTTCCCAAACTTGCAGGACAACTTCCACTCATTCCCACATCAGCTATTTCTTAGAGGTCTTTGTGTTTGCAGGTTGCCTCTGAGATACTAATTTTTTAATAGTTCTAACTCTTCCTTTTACTCATCAACTCCAGAGTTGGTATTTGCTTTCCAGAGATATTCTCTGTATTTTAAAGTTCAAACTTTGACTTTATGTTGCCTAGTGACCTATACCTAGTGAATGACTTATTTAGGCTAAAGTTAAACACTGTGCACATTCAGTTAAAAATATCACCAATTTTTAATTACATTCCACATCAGGAAAGAACCTGTGAAACAAAGTGTTAGGGCCCTATGGGACTCCTTACTTGCACAGAACTTGGGCTCTTCAACTGTCACTCGATTTTAAGAGTACCGTATCCAGCATTTAACAGTAGGCCTTGGAAACATCAAAGATAACCTTTCTTCCCTATCTGCCTTGAACAAGAAAATGTAGCACTCTACAGCTCTACTTCCTACATATGCCAGCGACCCATTTAAAATGTTATATAATAATGCAGTTGCCAAGAGGCAGCTACTTATGACTGCCCAACTCTCTCCTTCTACTCTTAATATTTAGTCTCAGTGTGGGTGAATGAATGGCCAGTAAATGAGTATGTTTAAAGTTTTCATTTCCAACCTAAAGCTAGATCATTTCTCTCTTTTCAGAGAATATTACATCTAAATCATTGGAAGATAAATGGGCATTATTATGTTCTTACAGCAGTATTGGGAAAGAGCTTCTTCTGCCTTTCCGGATAACCCATTTTCCCTATAAAAACTCATTTTGTCAGGAACTTCTACATTAAACACAATTGAATTCTTCTACTTTAATACTATACTGTTGAAATTTTACTCTCTCCCCACCTTGTTGAAACTAGAGAACAGCTTGTGAGCAATCTCTTGATAATAACCTTCCATATGTTTAAAGCAGCCTTTTCTTTCCAAAGTAAGTAATTTCGTCTCCGTTTTCTTTTATACATTGGTGTATTTTCCAAACTTTTATACACCTCTGTTTCCCTGTGGATCATATTTAAACATTTCCTATTTTGCTGAAAAATACTTTTACAGAATTGACCCATACAAAACACAGTATGTCATAGTCACTTTATAAGTTCTGTGCTCAATATTGTGTAATTCCATTTTAAGACCATTTCTACGAGTAAATTTTCACACTCTTGTTTTTTGCTTGTACCCACAGTCTAAGAGACAGCATCTAATAAATTCATATTGAAGCATTAAGAGATTAGATTGATGAAATTTGGTGTTAATAGCAAAATTTGATGCCTAAATGATTTCTTTTATTTGCCTTTTAGAATGCAGAAAATACAATACATATTTAAAATTATACACTGTATTTGCATTAATTCCATCTATGCACCATTGTACTTTATAATAATTTAACACTTTTAGTGATAGGTAAAGGGAGGGAAAGTTATGCTTGACAGGAATAAAAGGGTTATTTGTAAGCAATGGAGTATGTTCCTACATATTTTCTAAGTATGGTTCTTTAACAAAGAAATTTCCCACTAAGAGTGATGGCTAAGAGAAAGTTCAAAGATGGAAAATCTATTGTTACTTAGTTTCACTAAAAAGTTAAAAGATGAGCAATAAATGCCTCTAGAAATAAAGGTTGATGGTGAGAGAGTAACTTTGTCAGAGCATATAACTTGTTTTGTATGACAAACTGGACTCAAGAAGATGTGATGTTAGATCCATCTAAATGTAGGAAGACAGAGTAGTATCTCCTTGAGTATATAAACTGAAAACTCTAAAAGCAAGGACAGTATCTGGCATATAGTTGGCTCTCCTAACCATCTGACTTTCATTCAAGATCTCGTCCCTTTATGTTCACAAGATGAAGTATACAACGCCCATCTCTTATTTTTTGGCAGCTGTGTGTTAATGAACGAATAATTTTTCCCTGAGAGAGGAAGCATTTCTAAAATGATATGATATCTATAATATAAGAAAAATGACAATTTCTGATAGGAAATCTGGAGCACCTCAGTAAGTGTCAAGGAAGGCTTGAATAACACAAAATTGGAAACAATAAGATTTTGTGTTTATGTTTTTATTCTTGTTTGTCCCTCCAGACATTATTGTATCAAATATCACTCTCTGTGGCATATATTTTTCACTCTGTCATTTACTCTAGCCTTTGAATATAAATCTCACTCATTCTCATAATCAATCTCTTCTTATAGGTTAAATGATTGAGGGAGGAAGTTTTTCAGGTTTGTCTTAAATACCAACTATGGCAGACATGGCAGTAACTATGAGAGTTAAGTATAAGTGGAGCTTCAGATATACAATATGAATTTCTAGAGATCTGCTGTGCAACATTGTGCCTATAGTTAACAATAATGAGTCATACATTCAATAGTTTATTAAGACAGTAGAACTGATTATAGGAAAGAGAGAGAAGGAGAAACAGTAGGTCTAAAGGAAAGAAATATTTAATGAAGTGTAACAAGAATAGACAGGAAAGGTAGGGACAACAGTATGCATGTTAATTTAGAAATAAATGAAAGATTAGAAGAGAGCAAGAAACAGAAGTGTCTCCATATGCAAGTGAAGATTTCGCAGTCACATTGTGCTGGCTATTCTTTTTGTTTCCCCTGTTGGTCATTCTCTTCTTTCCCCTACACTTTGTGTTGCCCATGCCAGTATCCATTAGGTTTCAAACTGACTTCTGGTACATTTCTGTTTGACTTCATGGGAGCGACAAAGAACAGAAAGTATAAAAATGAAAGAAGTCAGGATTTGAATTTCCTAATCCTTTCCTATTGTTGAGTGACCTCTGGTCTACTTTGTATCTCTAACTCTTCCAATTCTAGTATCATTACCTCTCTGCTCCCTTGGTCACTCAGGTTAACAGTATCAATGAGTTCTTGGTGTCCCTAGTCTACAAATGCCTCAGGTTCTCTTTTTGGTCATCTTAATATTGTTCATTTATCTTTAACTTGACCATTTACTAAATTCTGTTGAGCCATCTGAGTTGGATTCTAGCTAGGTTTGTGACTGACAGAAATAAATATTAAAGTATTGACATCTGTATGAATTTAAAATTACACTAGAGAACATGACAACGCACACATATACACGTATTTGGAGAGAGAATAATGGATGTGAGTTAGATAAAGCAGTCATAGTTGGCCTCTGTAGGAGGTAACAGTTCAGTAGAAGCCATAGCATTAGTGGGAGCCCTCCTGGATAAAAGAGGGAAAGACTGTAAGCTGGGCGTGGTGGCACATGCCTGTAATCCCAGCACTCAGGAGGCTGAGACAGGGGGATCCTTGGGAGTTTGAGAACAGCCTGGGCTACAAAGTGAGTTCAAGGTCTGCCTGAACGGCATAGTGAGACCCTGTCTCAAAAAGACAAGGACCAGGGATATAGCTCAGTGGTGTAAGTGCCTGCCTGGCAAGCGTGAGGTCATGAGTTCAATCCCAGGTACCAGAAAAAAAAAAAAAGAGGGAAAGATTGTTCCCACAGAGGAAAGAGCACATGCAAAGATCATGATATGCAAAAAATCTTGACATGCTCAATTCCAGAACTGGATTATAGGACGCAACAAAAGACATCTGTTAAAAATGTTCCATGAAGACACACTAGAGAGTCAGCCTGCATGTTATAGTCTTCGCTGATATCTAGTGACAGATACTGAAGTTCCTGGAATGAAGGCCAACAAGAGAACCATGTAGTTGTAAGTGGGAAACAGCTCAGACAAGCTGTGAGAACTAAGCAGATGCTCACACATTAATTTCAAGCTGCTATGATCACGTTGGGACTCAGTGATAACTTACTCCACAGGATAATAGGCTGATAGGAATTAACATGTCAGGATATTATTTCTTTAAGCTTGTTAATTTCACAACACTAAAAGTTAGTCTTTTGTGGTAGTAGGTTTATGTTTTTTTTTCTTTCAATAGTTGTGACATTTCATTTAAAAATCAAATGAAAGAACTTTATTGAGGTGGTTTGTATTTTTAACCTCCCTTTTACTTATTTATTTTGGGGAAGGGAGGGGTAACAAAGGAGTGAAGAAGTGAAGAAAATAAAGTATAAAGAATATAAATGGGGATGGGGATTTAACTCAGCAGCCTAAGCGCCTGCCTGGCAAGTGTAAGGTTGTGAGTTCAATCCCCGGTGCCACAAAAAAAAAAGAATATAAATGATTTAACTGTTGGCTCCTATCTAGACGGAAAGGGCTTTAAGCATCAATTTGCTAAATATATTTCAAGGTTTCTAAAAGCAACCACATCAAACATATTAAATAAGCCTGCCTGAGGAAATACTCTTTATTGTTTCTTTCCTATATAAATCTATTATTGTGATTTGTTTTACAATATGACCTCCCTTTGTTTGTGGCTGCAGTACAAATTCTGGCATTTAAGAATTATTTAACTTGAGGATATACTAAAACCTTTGGCATCAACTCAGACTATATTATTTTTGCATTTATCAGAATTAAGCATCTCACTGAGACATTTTCAGTAATACCTGATGCTGTAACATTGGCAAATGGAAAAAAAACTTTCAAGGTGTTACTCAACTTTATGCACTTAACTAATACCTTTTTTAAATTTTAGTTTATTAGTAAATGTGTGTAGTACATAATTTTTACATTCCTGGCAGGATGTTAGTACACAATGGTTGATACATTGTGTCAACTTAAGAAGTTTAGAAGTTTAAGGGACTCAGCAGGGAACCAGGGTCCTGACTATGTAAACACCCTCCTTTCATAAGGGAAGAGCAGAGAGATGGTATGAGTGCTATACCTCCCCTAATCAGGTGTGGTAGCCTGCTTACAGGATAATGGAGCAAAAGATGCTTGCTCACCTCACTCCCCTTTTGCTCTTGCTGCTTCTGCTGTCTTCTGTTGCCATGAACCATTGCTCCTCATCATGCCACCCTGCCTTGGAGCCAGCTGATTATGGACTGAAACCTCACAGACTGTGAGCTAAATAAACCTTTCCCTCTTTAATTTGGGTATGGTGTATTTTATCTCATCAATGAAAGAAAAGTAGCCAAGACATATTACAAAACACAATTTAATTCCCCTAATACCTTCAGATTTGGAAAACTTCCTCAGGTATCTCCCCCCATACACAATAGGTGAATTTCAATTTCTTAAAATATATTTCTACTTATGGGCATCATTTTCTTAAAAGACAGGTTATACAACAATTTGTTTTGATTTTTGTCTATTATGATCTTGCTTTTACTTACATCTATGTAGACAAGTTTATTCAGTCCATCTTGAAATTAAAACACATGGAGTTTTCTATGTTTATCCCTAAATCTCCAGGTACCGAGTTTCTCATACTTACTAATATTTTTCTTGCTTATAGACAAGAAACTATTATAAACACATTCATGTAGCATGTGTTATCTCTAAGTGCTTTATAGTTATGCTGTGGCAGTTAGCTCAACACTACTGCAGTTAAATGATTAGTAACTCTGATAGAGATGCATTTATGCAAATTATAATTATAGAGTTTAGAAAGGACCCTGAGGTCTTATCATCCAAAAAAAAAACCCACTCTGTTTAAAATAAATCATAATACTCTAATCAAATATGATCAAAACACCACTTCTGGCTCTGATTCCAATGCACAAATTGTAAACATCATTGAAAATGACTCAGAAATAGAATTGGGGAGTATGGCAGACATTAGGTTGTGATGTAAATCATCTCTCTGATTTAGGAATGATTACATATTGTACATATTAATAGCTCATGATGTCAAGTTACAATTTCAGGAGATATTGAAATAATCAGTTTGTTCACTATAACTTTTATAATTGTTCATACTCTTTTCTTACACCTTTTAAGAATCCACACATACGCATGAGAGTAGGTATTATCTTGGCCTTTATTTTCCCTTTATTTACATCATTGCTAAGTAAAATTTATAGATACAAAAATTTTAAGTAGTTATAGATATAAAATTTTAATTTAGTGAGGTTTTCTTCATGTTAAATCAACAAAATGATATATATCGCTGTTCATAGAAATCATTAGTAAAATAATTACAATTGGTTATTTTGTCAATTCCCACTTGCCCTTCTTTTTAAAAAACTGTATAGTCACTTTGAAGCTTCTGGGAAAACAAGATCTAACAAAACAAATGATCCAAAAATATGTGTCACATTTTCATAAATGATTGTGTCTAATTATAGAAGTATATGTACTTACTTGCCAAGTGCAAAACATTCCATCTTAACAGTTGTTCCCTTAGCAGCTGTAACCGTGAAAGGAAAATGGACCTCAATTTTAGGCTCATATTCTCCCATCACACCTGGGAAATAAAGAATAGACTTTAAGCATAAAATGAATCTTACAATTTATTTCTGGGACTAGCGATATCACATGGAAAATCACTGTGGTTTGCTTGTTAATGTGTATTTGATGACTGCTAAAATTTTTGATGCATTGAAATAAAAAAGTATATATATGCTCAATCGTTAAGATGAAAACCTAGTTTCGCCTTAGGAATCAGGCTGCAAGTCTGCTCAACACCATGTAAAGTCATAATTATTGAAAGTGTTCATCAACATTGATAGTTCAGTTACTGATTATTCTCCCAAGGAAATAAGTAACTATGAACACTTCTTCTGGTAAATAATTGTGTGTTTTTCTTTAAATTAGGAAATATATCAGAACTTTATCATTGTCAGATAAGTTTGTGTTCAATTAGTAAGTCAACGTATATCGATTGATTATAGTTTTATAAGGAATTTCACAAGAAGTGTGGAAGTCACAAAGATTAATCAGCCATTGATTGTGTCCTCAAATAAAGATAGTCTAAAAGAGGAAATTGACACATACTCAAGTATGCAAGCAAAGCTGTACATTAAAATGCTGGAATATAAGGTAGGAAGTGATGGGTGTTGTGAATGAGGGGTCTCTGAACCGTTACGCACATAAAGGGGCTCATAAGTAGAATTAGAATTTAAATTAAGACTGAAAACAAAGCATCCTGGCTGAAGGAACAAAGCCAAAGAGATGGGAAACCACCAAAATGTCAGTTTTTCTACTACTGCATGTTGATATCTGAAGGGAAGTGACATGAGGTAAGTCTGAAACTACAGTGTCCAAATAGTTGAAATATTTGATTATCAGAGTAAATATTCAGACTTAAACTTGTATCTAACTTGAAGTTATTACAGTTTTGATTGAGGGAGTGACATTACAGAGAAGTATATATTAGAATTAGAATAATCAATTTAATTATCCTAGTATTGCAAGATAAAGACAATAAAATCCTGAGTGGTAGTAAAAACAGAAAATATGATGAAAAATTAAGAAAGAACTGAACTGGTAAAGTTGGTAAACAATGTGATAGAGGACAAGCCTGTGACAATGTCAATAATGACAGTAAGGTCTCCAGTTTAAGGGATTTGGTGATGTCAATTAAAAAAAATAAAAGATAGTGGAAACAGTAATGTACTTGTTGATTTTAAGTTCAAGAGCAATAAGTGTGTAACTCTTAATACCTATTCAGAAATGACTGTCTGACATATAGTGCAAATAAGAGAAAGAAGCTAGGATTGGGCTCCAACTAGTTGATAAAAAAATTGTTCTCATCATTTAGAAGCGGACGTTAAAGTCTTGAGCATTTACTTACTGGGTGAGGCCTGGAGGACTCTACTAGTAGTCCTCTCAGGTAGCCCTCAAGTTGATTTTCTTCTAAAAATATTCAACAATGATTGGTGACAGATTTCTGTGAGGAGACTGCATTTGCAGGTTAGAATGTTTATTTTTCTGGCATATGTGTATGCACTGGGGTTTTGTGGACATGTGGCATGGAGAGTAATTCTTTTGTGTATGTTTAGTACATGAGAAGAGTAGAAGAACCCAGACAGGATAGGATAAATGCTACAGATATGTAGGTAAGATGCACTGAACATTCGAAGGGAGAAAGGCTAGCTTTGGCAAGAAAAACTTTTTAGAGTTTACCATGTGCATTTGAAATAAAACCTGAAGGAAGAATGTGAACAATGTTAGATGGAAAGTGTTTAAGTGCATTATCTCTGCTTTTTGTGCTTTTCTTTTCACAAAACAGTCATGATAGAGAAATTTTCAATAACATTTTTGTCACAGGGATTGGACTTCTAGACCTGGATCTGACAACCAGACTGTACCTTCCCTAATACTTTAGTTACTTCTGGGTTTCCTTTCTTGACCTGTAAACTGGGAGGATACAAAGGAAATACCATTATTATAATGCCCTTCCCTAACTACTTGTCTAATGTTTGCTGAACTTCAAGAATCTAATAGAAAATGAATTGTGTGCTTCATACTATTATGTCACTCAAAAGACATGTATAAATACTTCTTTCTCAACAATTTTATCTTCTACTTTTTCTAATATCTCTCCCTGACCCTTCTGCCACACTTTCCAACTTTATTCTTTTTATGTCCTCCTTGTGTTCTTTCTAGTGTGTCTCCTTAACAACTTGAATAGTGGGATTCGGTCCTCTGTTGATAGTGTGAGTTCAGCTGAGTATATCCAGAGATATGCTGTTGATCTTTAATGAATTTATTTATGAAACCTTACATGATTAATAGTAGACATCTTTTTCAATAGTTATTTTTGTTTAAATCAAGCCATTTTCAAAACTTAGTTTCTAGTCTTCCTATTGTTAAAGTTGATTGTGTAGTCCTCTTGGTTCTAGAAAAAACTTTTTCAGT
>RJWT010051291.1:0-10713 GCA_004365215.1 Cuniculus paca
TTTATCTGGTTTTGTATTATTTTGTTTTGTTTGAGTTTATTGTGTGTGAATGTATGAACAACCATTTCAAAGAAGGCAAGAGACACTAGGGTAGCCATTGTTAATTGCCTATTGTTATGTTTTGAAGATCTGTATGGCTTGCAGTGTTCCAAAATGCTTTGTTGTGTTTAACTCTGTTTTGTTTTGTTTTGTTTATTCTCTTTAAAATAAAAATCCCATTTACAATGGATCCAAAATAAAACCTTTATTAGTAAATATAAGAAATATATGAGTACCTGTATTTACAGTGACCAAACATTTTTGAAAATAGTTAAATTTCTAAGTATAATTAAATTTCTGAACAAATGAAAAACATGCATTCTAAGGATTTCCATTCATAAAATTGTTAAAAAAAATCTGAAGATTGATCTACAAATTCAACACAATTCCTGTCTGTATCCCATGAGTAATTAATAGAAATTCAGTAATTGATTCTAAAATACATGTAGAGTTCTAGAGCTAATAAAAGTCAAAACAATACTGGAAACAAGCAAAACATTGTAACACTTACATGTTCTTACTTCGAAATTACTGCAGGACTATAGTTATCAAGACCATGGTGGTTTCTGAATAAAATTCACGTATGAGTTAATGTGATAGAAGAGTTCAGAAATAAACCTATGTGTTGATGGTCCACTAATTTTCAACATTGTTGGCAAGATTATTCCATAATGCATAAAATGTAGTCAACGAATGGCCCTGGAACAACTGTTTAGCAACATGCAAAGGAGAAAAATTGATCTGGACGTGGTGACACACACTTGTAATCTCAGCATGGAGGGAAGCTGAGGCAAGAAGATCACAAGTTTGAACCCAGCCTGGGTAATATAGAAATTTAGAAAGAACCTGTGTTTAAAAACTAAAATTTGAAGTGGGAATGGAGATGGAGCTCCATGCAAAGGCTCTGGGCTTTGATCCCAATTGTTGCAAATTCAAAATTAGAAAATGATCTCAGTCTCTTTATAAAAATTTGAAATGGATTATCAATCTAAATACAAAAGCTAAAACTGTAAAGCTCCAAAATCAGACTTTCCTAATTTCAGATTTGACAATCAGTTCTTAGTCCCCCCAAAAGCATAAGCATCTAACAACAACAACAACAACAACAACAAAATGCATATTAGAACTCAGGAAGGTGAATTAATTCTATGACACTATCAAGAAAGTCAACTTAAAAATGTGAAATATATTTGCTAATTGTAGTTTCCGATAATGAACTAGAATATATTGAAAAATTTCAACACATTAATAAGAAAAGTTATTGATATAGACCATAGATTTTAGTAGATATTTTCTAAAGAAAATGAAAATTACCAGTCAGCACATGAAAAATTTCTCTGTATTAGTCTTCAGAGAAATGTTAGCACAAATTATAATGGAATTCACTTCATATTCATTAGGTTATCTACAATCAAAAAAGTCAGATAATAGCAAGTATTGCTGAATGTATGGAGAAAATCAAAACCTACATACATTCCTGGTGAAAACATAAATAGTACTGTCTTGTTACCTTGGAAAAATCTCTAGCAGTTCTAAAATGGTTAAAAACAATTATCACACACACACACAAAAACAATTATCACTTAATTTTGCAATCCTAGAAATGTTTCTAAGAAAATCTAAACACTACTCAGCCACAAACATGTGCAGATATAGATAGATATAGATAGAAATATAGATATAGAGATATAGATATATGGCAGTATCATGCCTAATAACCAAAAAGTAGAAAAAATATTAAGTGATAAATTTATAAATATTTGGTTTGTCTATACCATATACTATTTTTTGATTCTTTTTTAAATTTTTTTTATTTTTAAAGAGAATAGAAGAAAACAAAACAAAACAGAACAAAAAAAAACAAGCAAACAAAAAAAAGAAAACAGAATATACCATATACTATTGTATCATCAGTAAACACTGAAGAACTAAAACAATCCAAATGTGATTGTTTCTTGAAAGCTTGATTTTGCTGAAAGGAAATCAAGTTTTGTGAAGTCTGCACTTATCTGTGAATATATTAAAAACATTGAATTTTATTATCTCAAAGGACAAATAAATGAATCCTATCTAATCTATTACTACAATGGCAAGTTAATACATACTGCCGCACTACACATCAGCATAATGCTTTCGAAATTTTAGACTAGTTATAAAAATGTAAAATCGATTTACCAAATACTTTAATCACTTCAGTATTTAATTCTCCTCTTTCCTGCTAGACTTTCACTTTTAGTCAAGTTCCACGAGGCAATAGGTTTTTCAAATTCACACATAGAGTTGAAGGAAAGTACAGTTTGTAAGAGAAACGAAGTACTCTGTGACCATAAACCGCTGCTATCAGATGTATATTGAAACTTATCTATCACAATATCCTATTTGGCAGCGAGGGGAGTTTAGATTTGAAACTTTTGAGTAACTAGCTGAAACATGCCTTTGAGTGAAATAAATCTTTGAACATGATTTAGTGATTTGTAACCTAGCTATTGTCCCCTTGATGATTGCAATTATTAGTGTCTTCTGAAAGTCAAAGTCTAACATAAATTGGGATCCATTGTATAGAAAGTAATATCCTTTTAAGCCTTTTAAGACTGGTAATTTACAATTTCCATCAGACTGTCTGAAATATTGAAAATAGCTCCTAAATCCCCATTGCAACCTTTTGATTTCTGTACACACCAGGGAACCCAGGTTAAAAATGTCCTTTGTGGATTTGTCAATCCATATGTTAAATTTATAATATGCTATTATTATATACCTATGAGATATTATATGTATACCATAATATGCATAATATTGCCTGTCTGTTGTATTGCTGAGAGAATTTTTAGTAAATACAACTAATTTTCAGTCTACATATGTAGGGCCGGTGATTTAGCTCATTAGTGTAAGTGCCTTCTTGGCAACTGCAAGGTCGTGAGTTCGATCCCCGACACACACACACACAAAAAATCAATGTATGTATGTTCTCTAAGATTTTATCATATGTGATGAATCTCTTCCAAATTCCTATGTCAAAGCCCTACTCTTGCACCTCACAGGATGACCCCTTTGGGATCAGATCTTTAGAGAGATGATCAATTTAAAATGAAACCATTTGACGGGCTCAAATCCTCTTTGACTAGTGTGCTGAGAAGAGTTATTTTAGATATAGAATGGCACACAGAAGAAAAATCATGTGTGAGCTTTGTGAGAAAGTAACTATTTTGTGAGCTAGAGAAGCCTCTGGAGACACCAACCCCACTGACACCCTGATTTTTGCATTTTAGTCTTTAGAGCTGAGAGAAAACACATTTCTCTTATTAATCCTCTTAGTCTGTAGGATTTTTATTATGGCAACACTACCAAATTTCCAGGTTTAAAAGGCAGTTTTGGAATTAAAATATTCAAAGAACAGAATTTTCCAAGATGGCCCTGGCTTTCAAAAGGTCCCTGGGTGGCCTCTCTTGGTAGATTCAAAATTGCAAAATTCTTTAAAGAGGTCAAGATTGCATATCTTTTTTTTTTTTTGTCTTACATTGCCAAATTTCTGAGGTGTACAATTTTATCATGATATTTTTCAGTGGTTATTATCTATGCATATGAAACACAACTGTTACTGGCCAAGGGAATGATAGACCTGTCCATTACCTCTTTTCTTGCTTCTAAGAACAGGGCAAACTCTAGATCATTTCTTTAAGAGATGCAAGCATGTACTGAAGTACAAATGTCTCGATGCACTCCTAGTCCCTGGTATGAAGACACTGACTATTATTAAATGAGCCTTCCTTAGAAAAACTGGAGTATCAATCCTCTAGAATCATTATGATGCCTTAAAATAGAAATTCCTTTTGCATCCTTAACCCTCCATGTATACACGTAGTCTTGAAATTAGAACAAAGAGAAAGCATTTTAAAAATCACCATATATCTTGATTTTATTTTGAATGATTAGCAAATGTGCCTTTGAATAGCATATTCTACAAAGTGAAATCAGCTACAACTCAGGATTGATTTGTATCTCTGTCTTTTCAGTGGAGTGCAGTTCTTTTTAAAAAGAAGGCTGCCTCTTAGTCCTTCTTTCCTCTTTTGATTGTTGCTTGTCCCCGCTCCTTTTAAGTAAGTCTCTGGCTGGCTAAAGCTTTGAAACTAAACATCCTTTTGTTTCTTCCTTTGCCGTTTCTATTCTGTGTTGGCTGTGGTGGGGCTTATTATAAAAGCAAAGAGAAATGGTAAACAGCTGCGGTACTATTCCGTGCCTCCCAAGCTTTAGTGGCTGTTTTATTCTCCTTTGAAAGCAAATACTGTTTTACACACCATTTCTCAGTAGTGCAGAAGTATTCTTACTTTTATCATTTTCCTGGACAGTTAATGTCATGATAAAACTTAATTCCCTAAAAGGTGAGATTTACACATTTTTCAGACCTATCTACCTCTCTGAATTACTTCGTGTAAAAATGTTATAATTCATTATTAGAAGCTTTTGAGAAAATCAGTAAATTGAGTAGATACATGATATAATTTATTAATTTGCCTCAAATAGTTACTATGATTTAATGATTTTAGTACTGAGTTATAGCACTCATTATAAAACATGTACATGACATATAATCTCTAATACATTTGTGGATTTGTTTACTGCATACAAGAACTCATCGTCTTCTCAAAACAATTCTATCACATTTATTCCCACCCTCTGAGCCATTTGAAAATGAGCCACAGCAAATATGAGTACCACATTACAGTAAGGATATATTTTTCTATCTCTTTTTTTGATTCATGTATGTATGTTGCCAGAAACCATGCTAATTTTCTATAATTCTTTTGTTGGGGTGCAAAGAATCTGTGGAATTTTGGACTCATTATATTGATTCTATGGTCTACGTAGGCATCAAGTCCACAGGAGACATGTTTCTTGTAGTCAAAATCTATTTGAGCTATGTATATGTTCATGTTCATTCCACATAACTTCCAGTACTACAGGGTACAGCTGACAGATTTAGCAAATAAAAGTAGAGGACACCAGGTTAAAATTGAATTTTATGATAAACAACAAATAAATCATTTTTGATTTATTTGCAATGTTCAGAATGCATGTATAACTAGTTTAAGACTAATTCCTAGAGAAAAGGTTGCAGAGGGATTGTGGCTTAGGTCACAGGGCAATGATAAAGAAGAAGTTGAAATACCAATTGGATCAGTTACTGACATATTATGTTTGAAGGCAAAAGATAGAGTCAAAGTGATGATGTAGGGCAATTAATTTAAAGTTGGGTGCAGATGTAAATAGGGATGAGAGCAGGAAGGGAATAAATGTATAAGATTACTAGATGCTTGATTTGCAAGCAAAATTAATTGCATAAATAGGCGGATGTATGTTTTATGCTTTTACTGACTAAATACGTGGAACTATTTTTCATAGTTAAACAGGTAGAAAGACAGACAGATAGGAAAGATTTAAGCAAATAGAAATCTTGACATATTGCTGATTATGTGTATTACTGTGTATTATTGTCTTAGTTACTTTTCTCATTGTTGAGACAAAATACCCAATGATGAAAGTTAAAGGAGGAAAAGTTTATTTTGCTCATAGTTTGTAGAGGTTTCAGTCCATAATCTGCTGGCTCCAAGGCAGAGGCCTCATGGCAGAGGGGCAGCGTTTCATGGTGGCAGAAGACAACAAAAACTACAAGGAGGAGAGATAAGTCTCCTTCGATTCTTTATATTGCATCCAGTCCACTGGGATTAGGATGTTGCCCATCAGTGGGTTGATTCAGCAATCACCCACCCTTAATCCTAGCATCCTTAATTCCAGCATTGGATCATGAATGAATCACACATTCTAGATTCAGCCACCTCCAAAAAAGCCACATATAAAACTGCATGAGTCTTTGGGGGAACATCTAGACACAAATAATAACAATTACATATAGCCCAATTCTTGAATAAATGTAGTTTCTCAATATTTGAATGAAGTAGCTAACCAATTGTCTTCAACTTGCTTATATGAGTAAACAAATTTAAAATGATGTACAAAGATGCCTTTATAAAATGGACATACTTAAAGGACTCAATATTTTCACTTTTTCAAGTAAGCATATGGATATATTACCATTCAATTACTAATGTAAAAATGTCCAATAGGAGAGGTCAAATGATGTACTATTGAAGACTATGTCAATATTTCTTTCATGTTTCAACAGACAATTGTTAGTAAGTAAATAACAGTGGAAAGAAGGACATAACATCATGCTGTTGCCAGAGGTTGGCATTTTGTAGTAATCAGAGAAAAATATTTTAGAAGCATGTGCTCTAGTGCTTTCCAAAACTGATATATATGCTAATTTCAGAAAAAATTGAAAATGGAATCAGGAAATTATGATGACCAGAGGAGGTCAGAAATGTGTCAGCGCTTACACTTCGAGCAGTGAGGAGAGAAACTGAAGGTTCCAAGTGAGACTTGTTATAGGCATGTGGGTGATTAGCACCCAGCCAGAGGGGAAGTAACAGGAAAAAAGGTGACAGTTAAAATTAGTCTTAGGGTCGTTCCTTAATAGGATTTTCAGAGAAAGAGGAATTAAAATATGATTTTCTTTGGTTTCACAGATGGTAACATTTTCTACATTTATGACAATCATTTATTGGTTGCCAATCCTGAGCCAGTCCTTTCTAAATCTATAAGGAAGATATTTGTTACAGATTAGATCTAAAATATGTTCCCAAAATCTCATGTGTTCAAAGGCGGGATTTTTGGAAGGTAATTAAATCCTAGGTGCTATACTTATCAGTCTTTTAGTCCATTAATGAGTTCTTACCTGGATGTGCCACTAGGAGTTGGGAACTCAGGTGGAGGAGGCAGGTCATGGGAGATTTGAAGGATATATATTTTTCTCTGGTTCTTTTCTTCCTTTTCAATTTCCTGACAGCCATATTTTGAGCAGCTTTCTTCCATCATTCCCTTCCACCATGCTACTTCTGCCTTGGAGTCAGCCACTCATGGACCCAACCTTCTGCAGCCATGAGCTATACTAAACTTGTCCTCCTATACATGGTATCAGGAGTTTTGTATCAGCAATGGAAAAGTTATTATTACAATTTGATATTTCAAGTTTTCAAAAAAGAGAAGTAAAGCTCAAATAAATTTAATTATTTAGCTGGAATTTGAACCCCTCATTTTAAGCATACTTTGTCTCTTTATTTTGCGTTCTAGGTAAATAATGAGAAATATTATTGAATTTTACATTTTCAACATAACCTCAATAGTTATCTTCCTATTTGTCATGACTACATCTCTTCTTCAGGAATACTTTCAAAAACCATGTGTTTGCATGTTAGTAAAGTATGGATGGGTCTATAGTGATATTCTACTATGACACAACTGTTACTTCCTAGCTTTCTCTGGATTTCTTGTGGCAAAATGAAATGTTTGTAAATATGGTTTTGGTTTTCTTCTGTCATGTTGTCTAAGTCTTAAAAAATTAGAAAAGATAAGCAGAAAATTGTGACCAATTCACAGAGACAAACCTTTCCTTGACTAGAATATTCATGCGTCAAAAATGGACTTGTCCTATTTTTGCTCCTTTATAGATCAATGCACCATTTCAAACTAGATGAAATACATATTCTGACTCTCTTCAAGGTAACCTCTTCATATTTCTTAATTTGACCTTTTATAAGAAATTTAGATTGTGATGATCAAAAACAAATCACCTGGATTTATAACTTTGCATTTTACCTCTATTACCATTTTGAATTAAGTTTTGCATGAGGTGTAAAGATTAGGACAAGATTTTTTTGGATGTGTTGCACAAATGTTCTGTTCAAGCACCATTACTGAAAACACTGTAACTTCTCTACTGAAATTATTTTTTCTTTTGTTAAAAATTAGTTGTGCATATTTATATGTATCTACTTATGAGTGTTTTTATTCTATTTTACTCTTTCTGTATCAGATCATTCCACTTTTTCCATACTGTTTTGATTACTGTAGCTGTGTTCTATAGTAGAGTACCAAGAAGACTGGTTACCTAAAATGTTAATGCTTCTTATTTTGGCCATTAAGGGACCATTCCCCATCTGTTTAGATTTTAGAATAAGCTTATTTACATTTCAAAATGTCCTGAGTTTTGATGAGAATTGCATTACATTAATGGATTACTTCTGATAAAAATTTTATTTTAACTATGTTATGTCTTCTAATTTACAAACACTAATTTATCTTAAAGGAAGATTTTTTTATTTAATTCTGAAAGAATTTATAATTTTCATCATACAGATATTTTATACATTTGTTTAAACTTATATATGTTTAATTATCTTTGGAGCATTTCAGTGTTTAATTTGGTTGTAGTTATTTTTTGTCAGTATTTAACATGTAATCAATTTTTTCATGATGCTCTTGTACCATGAAACTGTTAGGAAATCATTAATATTTTATGATGTGTGCGTGTGTTAATGTTTAGAGTCTAAAGTTTTCTACATAGATAACCATGCTATTTTCAAGAAGAGACAATTTTATTTTATCCTTTTATATATGTATACATCTTATTTCTCCTATAACTATTGTAATAGTGAGAATATTCAGTTCTATATTAAATAATAGCTAAATAAGAACAAAATCCTTGCATTGTCCCAGATCTTAGGAGTAAACAATCACTCTTTCCTCTTAAATATGAAGTAAGCTAATAGTATTACACTGATGGTCCTCAGGAATTAGAAGAATATAGGAGTCAATCTTCATGGCCTTGCACTAGACAAAGAATTTTAAAACTCAACATTTCAAGCATAATCCATAAAAGAATAGAGTGATAAACTTGATCTTTTCAAAAGTAAAAAGCTTTTTATAAGTGAAACACCCTGTTAAAGGATTAAAATATAAGCTACAAACTTGTACAAAAATGTTAGAGAAGCCTGGATTCAATAAAGCCTTTGCATTTAGAATGTATAAAGAACTCTCAAAATTCAACAAAAAAAATGACAATATAAATAGAATATGGGCAAAAGACATCCACAGCTATTTCACCAACAATGAGCTACAGATGATTAAGTAAATACTGGAAAAATATTTAACATTTTTCTCCATTAGGGAAGCACCAACTAAAGCCAAAATCTGATGCCACTATATGTCAATAAGATAATTTGTTTTAATATAAAACTGTGATTACAGCAAATGCTGGCAAGGATGAAAATATATGTGGACATTTACTTGTACTGTTAGTGAAATATATAATGGTATAGTCACACTGGAATATTTTTAGAGGCTCCTTTTATAACTAAAAATGATCTTAAAATACAGCACAGCAAGTTCATTTGTGAACTTATCTCAGACAAATGAAGATTTCATGCAGGAATTTGTAAATAAGTTTATATATTAGCTTTATTTATAAGAGTCCCAAATAGAAACTACTAAAATGTTCAATAGATAGCAAATGGTTAAACATAATTTAGTTCATTCATATCGTGAAATACTACTTTTTAATATAAAGGAACAAACCTGTGGCACAGAACAATTAATATCAATTCTGAGAAAATTATGTTGAATGAAGGAATACAATCTGACAGTATGTATTACATTATTCTACTCGTAAAATAACAGCATCATCATAATAAAGAATATATTATTGATTTCTCGCATAGATCTGGCTATAGCTAAGTGGGGTTACAAGAGGGACTCCAAATGATAGTTGAGTATCTTGATTGCTATGTTGGTTATTTAAATCTACCCAGGTCCTAAAATTACATAAAGCCATAAATATAAAGAAACATAAGAGCATTTGTAATTGACAAACTCAAAAATTTGTATGCATTGTGTCAATGCCACTTTCTGTTTTTGATACCCTACTATTGTTGTGTGAGCTGTTAATGTTTTTAGTATATGGAAAGAAAAGCAAACAGGACTCCCTTGTATATTTCCACAACTTCCTGTGGATTTATATTAATTTTGTGAAAGTTGATATTATTCTTTTCTTTCAGTCCATCAAAATACCCCTGAAAGATTTTTTTTAAAACCCAAACATGTAAAATTTAGAGATTATTTAAAGGGAATGTCAATTCTAAGTTTAAATAGAGCTCGAATAACATGTCATTGTCCTTAGAAGAGTTCCTGCTTCTCTTTCCCAGGAAGCTGAACTGTGACGTTCAATCACCTGATCATACTGTTAGAATAGAAGTATACTCTCATCTAAATTCACACCAATTCAGTAGTCTTAGAAATTTGAAACTGTCTCAGAAATTCTAGTTAGTCTGTGTCAGACAAATCCGTGAACATGATGCTCTGGTCCATTGGTGATGCATGCATCATCAACATAGGGATGACATGTTTAAAAAGACAAAGTCAATGGGAAAAGAAAAGGATTCAGATGAAATGAGGCAAAATAATGCTTCTTCAGTGAATACTTTTCCTTTTTCATATTACTTGTCATTAGATTCTGGGTAATAACCCTCCCACCTCTTTCTTTCCATTGCAAACTTCAGCAGCTTCTAATTCTTCTATTTAAATTATTTCAATTAACACATGTTAGATTCCACTTTTGAGACCTGGTGTGCTAGTAAACTGGTTTCACAATAAATGTTTTGTATTATATTTTAATTCAATCTGACTTTTAACCTCTGAACTTCTCTCTCTTTAATTACATTCTATCAACAAAACACAGGCAGAAACAAAAAGTAGGAGAAAATAAAATTTGCAAGCACCTAT
>RJWT010051292.1:0-10725 GCA_004365215.1 Cuniculus paca
TATGCGCTGGCCCATTCTTCCCCCAAACACCGAGAGGGCGCCCCATGGGACATCCTGCTCACTACCCACTATCCGCCATCAGGCACCCACACAAGAGCCCTGCCCCCGCCCCCCAGCGGAGGGTTGCTGAATACTGTGGGTGCTGAGGCACCACCAAGGTCAAGTTCAGGGGCTGGCGGTGATGCTTTGCAGAAAACAAAAAAAGACAGCCAGAGGGCGATCTGCAGTGCACTGGGCAGAAGCCTTGTGGAGAGAGAACACTGAAGCTACAGAGGTTTGTCACGCAGGAGAAGAGAACAGAGATTCAGACGGCCTATGTGCAAGTCAGCAGGAAAGTGGGTGCTGCCTATCACCCAGGCACCAGACAAGTGAACAAATAATGGGGGGTGAGCAGCTCTGAGACCAGCAGAAGCTGGCTGTAGAGTGAAGAGGGTGAGAAGCAGCACCTTGCAGTCACAGTGATTCTCTAAGGATGGTAGAGGTATGGATAAGATCTGTCCAGACCCCTCCTCACTTACAGATCAAAGCTTCCCCCGTTTGTGACCATGGAGGAAAGAACTCACTGGCTGAACTCAGGACTGTGAGGATGCTTTAATTTTGTGTTTTTGCAACTGTGTGCCTGCTTTTCTGTGTGTGTGCACGCGCACGCATATGCATGTGTATGTATGTGTGTTTGAGATTGGGTTTTGCTATGCAGTTCAGGCTGGCCTTCAGCTCACTCTGTAGCCCAGGCTGGCCTCAAATGCACAACGATCCCTGCCTCAGCCTCCTGAAAGCTGGGATTACAGGTGTGCACCACCCTTTTTTCTTGGCTCTCTCTTTCCCTCCCTCTTTCTTTTTTCTTTTTTATTCCCTTATCTTCCCTCTTTTTCTCTCTCTTCTCACTCAGCTTATACATACACGGGAGGTTTCTGTATATGTGCAAAGGAGAAAAAGAATTAACCAGTGCTTTAATCCAAATATGGTCACATACCTTGTTTAACAACCAAGTTGCATTCTTATGAGGTTGTTAAATGAATTGGTTGCTGAGGAATTGTACATAGTATGTGCATTACAATATTCAGAACAAAGAAATGGTCAAAGGAAACTCCAACTTGACTTTGTTTTTATTTGCATAATTCTTATATGCAGTATTGTAATGTATAACAGAACGTAAAACGAGTGTTGTACTGCACAGTCCAATCAGCAAAAATTACAGTACTGTATAAACAAGGTGAACTGTACCAAAAAAAAGACACTGAGGCTCTAAACAAGATGCACATAACTGTACAAAAAAGATGAGTTGTAAGTCTGACCGGTAGGTCATACATGTGAACAGTTGTTACACAAGTCATTAAACAAGGAATATCTGTAGTAACTTTCATGCACAAGTCAGGGTATCCCTCAAAAAAATTAAATACAAACAAACGAAATTAAATACAAAGGATCAAAACACAAGATAAATATAAGCATATTAATAAATTCTGACCTTTTCATAGCTTCCTTCAATCTCCAATTACATTTCCCTTCCTCTGCATTCCTTCTCTTGCTCCCAAATATTCTCTCCATTATCTCTCTACTCAAGCTATCAAATATCAACAGAGTTCAATCTCCCATTTCGTTCAAATTTTGTTTCTCTTTTCTCCATCTTTCTGATCTACCCTCTTCCCTTTTCCCTTTTTTCCTTCTCCCATCCACCACATGCTATCAATAGTAGTGTATTACTGTTTTTATGGGTTACTGATAAAAGGATGAACTGTTAAAGCAACTTATAAATTAATGTATGTTTGTATCTGCTGATGTTCATATAACCAATAGGGATTCTCTTCTTACAACACAGTGACTGGGTCTGACCCTATTAAACAGATAAATGGGAGAGATAGAAAAGCACCAAAAAGCAACTAAAGCCAAGATCACATCATGCAAAGCAGAGACTAAAGAGCTTACCATACTGGCAACAGAGTCTTTCCAATCTAATTGATCAGCAATCCTCAAAACACACACACACACACACACACACACACACGAAAGATGCAAAAACATGACAACAAAGTGTCCAAAAACTCTGAACTCTCCAAAGCTAACCCAGTTGGCATCAATGGGGAAGAAATAAACTAAACAGTGAAATGTAGAAAGTGATGAAATAAAAAACAGTTCAATAAGATGTTCATCAAGCTTCAAGATGATGTCACTAAACAGACAATAAACTTAATAAAATTATTAATGAGCTTAAAGAAGACAAAAGCTTGCTGAACTAATCAAAATGATACAAAATAAGGTTACCACATACCAATAAAAGGAATAATTCAACAGGAAGAGATAACAATTATAAATGTACCAAATACTGGTGCGCCCAACTTCATAAAAAATATTGGATTTAAAAGATCAGATAAACATTAATATAATTGTAATGGGGAACCTGAATATCAAATAGATCAACTAGTAAAAGTCAAGAAAGAAACATCAGAATTGAACCACATCTTTGAACAAATGGACTTAATAGGTATCTACAAAGTGTTCAACATATTGAAAGACTACAAGGGACCACATACTAGGCTACAAAGTCTCCTTAAAGAGAAAAAGTCTCCTTAAATAAAAAAAGAATTAAGAATTCCATGTATATTAGCAGACCACAGTACAATGAAACTAGAAATTAATAACAAAAACCCATATAATTTATGTAAACACGTGGAAAGTAAATAATATATTCTTGAGTAATTGATGAGTCACAGAAGAAACCAAATAAAAAATTAAACAGTTTTCTGAATCAAATGATAATGCCACTACAACATACCAGAACCTACAGGACCCAATAAAAGCAACCCTTAAAAGCTCTGAAAGTCCACACTAGAAAAACAGTGTGATCCTGAATAAATAACCAAATGATGCACTTCAGGGACCTAAAAGAACCAACTAACCAAACAAGAACAATCCAAACCCAAAACAAGTACAAGGACGGAAATTATAAAGATCAGAGTACAAATTAATGAAATCGAGACTAAAAAAAATGATACAAAAAGAATCAATGAATCAAAGAGCTGGGTCTTCAAAAGAATAAACAAAATAGACAAACCCTTAGGCAAACCTACCAAAAAAAGGAAAGAAAAGACTTATATCAAAGCAATTAGAAATGAAAAATGTGACATCACATCAAACAACCTGAAACCCAGAGGATTATGGGAAACTACTTAAAATTCCTGTTCTCCAATAAACTTTAAGAATTTACAAGAAATGGACAAATTTCTAAACACATGAATTACCAAAACTGAACCAAGAAGATACAAAAATACTGAACAATATAAAACAGACAATGAAATTGAGGAACCAATAAAACACCTATCAACTAACTAAGAAAACCCCAGAAGCTGATGAATTAACTTATCACTGAATTTTATAAGAACTTCATGGAAGACACAACACCAGTACTTCTCAAAATCCTTAATGAAATTGAAAAGGAAGAACTACTGCCAATCTCATTCTTGGAAGATAGCATTACCTTGATACCACGACCAAAGACTGAACAAGAAAGACAACTACAGGCCAGTCTCTTTAATGAACACATGCGAAAACTCTCAACAAGATAATTGGCAAACAGAATACAACACATTGTTAGGAGATTATACATTATGACCAAATTGGCTTCATCCTAAGGATGCAAGGATGGTTCAACATATGTAAGTCAACAAATGTAACACATCACGTAGGACAAAAATCACATGATTATCAAAATAGACAAAAAGCCTCGACAAAATTCAGCATGCATTTATGATAAAAACCATGAAAACAATATGCATGAGAGGGCCTTATCTCAATCTGATAAAAGCCGTTTATGACAAACCCACAGTCAACATCAAATTAAGTGGGGAAAAACTGAAAGCATTCCCTAAAATGAAGAACAAGACTTAGATGTCTGCTCTCATTTCTCCTGTTTAATATAGAACTCAAAATTTTAACCAGAGCAATGAGACAAGAGAAACAAATAATATTTTATATATATGAAAGAAAGAAGTCAAAGTATCCTTATTCACAGATGACATGATTCTTTACATATACATCCCCAAAAATTCCACTGGAAAACTTCTGGAACTAGTAAACAAAATTAGCAAAGTATCAGGATACAAAATCAACACACAAAAGTCAATAGTGCTCCTGCACACCAACAATGAACCCACCAAGAAAGAAATAAGGAAAACAATTCTATTCATGGTACCTTCAAAAATGAAACTAGACTAGACTAGACTAGACTAAACTAAACTGAATAAGCATTAACCTAAACAATGCAAAACTTTTACAAGGAAAACTATGACGCTGATTTCTCCTCCACAGCGAGTCTCCCAAGCGTTCCACACCTCTAAACGGGTCCTGCTTCTCCAGCTTGGTCCTCTTCTCTGCCTAACACTCAGTTTTCAAGGGTCCGTATTAAGAAACCTTAACTATACCTCCTGAGCTGCTCTATTAGGATTACACCTGACTCCTACATGTCGGGAAAATTACTGATAGGACATGTGTGTATATACCACTAAAGACATGTGTGTATATACCTACATGTGGATATCTGTGTGGATATTTAGTTTAGTTTTAATATTTTATTAGCTTTTTGAAAGAAAATGAAGTAAATAGGTAAAGTTAATTACATATGTTTAATTAGAAGTTTTACTTTTAAGTTCTTATATGGTATTCTGAAAAAGGAGACTGAAGAAGACATATGAAAATGAAAAAACACCCCTCTTCCTGGATAAGCAGAATAAATATTGTCAAATTGGCCACAGTTCCAACCAAATCCCAATAGCATTCTTCACAGAACTAGAAAAAAATAACCCTAAAGTTATAGGGAACCAGAACAGATTCAGAGTAGCAAAAGCAATCCTGGGCAAAAGCGGACACATCACAATCCTGGATTTTATATTAAAGAATGATGGTACTGGCATCAAAACAAACATGTGGATCAGTGAAATAGAGTAGAGGAAGCAGAACAGGTACATTGAACAATGTTATTTTTGACAAAGCAGCCAAAAACATACACTTGAGAAAAGATAGCTTCTTTAGCAAAATGCTGCAGGGAGAACTGGTTTTCTGCATGCAGAAGACTGAATCTAGGCCCACATCTCTCACCATGTACTAAAATAAAATAAAAATTGATCAAAGTCCTAGATAATAAAACAGAAACACTGAATCTGTTGGAAAACAAAATGGGTAAAACTGATGACAAAGGCAAGAGGAAAGGACTTTCTGAACAGAACACCAAATGCACAAAAAATAACACCAAAAATAAATGCAGAGGACTAACACATAGAATATATAAAGAACTCAAAAAGTTAAATAACCCAAATGAAAGACCTAATAATAAATGGGCAACTGAAATGAACAGATACTTCTCAAAAGTACAAATGACCAAAAATTCATGAAAAAAATGTTCAACATCTTTGGCCATTATAGAAATGCAAATCAAAACAACACTCAGAGTCTATCTTAATCCAGAAAAAATCGCTATCACCAAGAACTTTAAAAGCAACAGAGCTAGGGATATATGCTCAGCAGCACAAGCACCTGCCTGGCAAGTGCAAGGTCCTGAGTTTGACTCCTGGTACAAACAAAACCCAACCCAACCCAACCCAACCCAACCCAACCCAACCCAACCCAACCCAACAAATAATGGTGAGGCAGCAGTAACAAAACAAAACAAAACAAAACAAAACAAAACAAAACACAAAATCTAATTTTTCTACATTGTTAGTGAGAACGTAAACTAGTACAACCACTATGGAAATCAGTATGGAGATGCCTCAAAAAACTAAAAATAGCAATTCCATTCAACTCAGCTATCCTCCTACTGGGTATCTGTCTTCCTAGTTAAAGTCATCATATTCCAGTGGTACATGCAAACCCATGTTTATACAGTATAACTCATAATAGCTAAATCTTGGAAGTGGCCTACAGGATCAAAAGATGAACAAATAAAAAAAAGTCACACAAATACACAAACACAATATTCAGTCATAATAAAGGATAAATTTGTATAATTTGTATGAAAATGAATGGACTTTGAGACCACAATGTTATATCAGATGCAAAAGGTTAAATATCACATGGTTTATAGTATATGAGAAACTCAAATTATAAGGAGCAAAGTAGGGGTCAGATAATAGGAAGGCAGACCTTTTACAGATGGGAAGGGAATCTTGAAATAAAGGAAAAAGAGGGGAAAAAGGAAAGTAAAAAGGATTAAGATGTGATATGTACAAGCACCAACTCCCCATGATGAATGTAGTAATTATATATCACAAATATGTACTAATAAAAAAGAATATTATGAATTTTTGCAACTATGCTCATTATGGATATTGGTCTAGTTTTAAATTTTTCTTGTGTCTTTATCTGGTTTTGGTACAAGGGTAATGCTGGCATTGTAGGATAAATTTGGAAGCATTCCTTCTCTTTCCATTAGACGGAAAAGTTTGAGAAGCATTATTGTTAATTTTTTTTCAGAAGTAAATTCATAGGGTCCTAGGGTTTTTCTTATTGGGAGAGTTTTTATTATGATTTCAATCTTATTGCTGGTTACTGACCTACTTAGATCTTTTATATCTTTTTGGTTCAATTTTGGTAGGTCATGGGTAAACTAGAACTGTGAGATGCATCACTATTTGGGATCACTCTGTTTTCCTAATGTAGGCACTCATATTTCCCTCTTAGAATTGCTTTCATTCCCCCCCCCCAGATTCTGTAACCTTGTTTCCATTATTGTTTGACTCTAGGAATTTAGAAATTTCTCCTGATTCCTTCAATGACCCATTTGCCCTTTCAAAAGTGTATTACTTTAATCTCCATGTATTTGTGTACTATGGTTTATTTGTTGATTTCTGATTTCATGCCACTGTGGTCTGATAGGATGCATGTGATTATTTCAGTTTTTTCTTCAAACTTATTAAGATTTCCTTTATGGACTAAGGTACTGTGATCATCCACCATGATTGTATTGGAGTCTATATACCCCTTCATGTCAAGTAGTGTTTATTTTAGAAAACTGGTTGCTCCAATATTCAGTGTGTATATATTTATACTTGTTACCTCGTCTTGGTGAAGCCCTTTACCAATACGGCTTTGTTTCTTCTGACTAATTCTAATTTGAAGCCTACTTTATCAGATGTAAGTATAGCTACTCCTGCTTACTTTCAGATTCCACCTGCCTGAAGTATTTTTTTCAATTTTTAACTGTGTAAGTATGTCCTTCCAGGTGAGCTGTGTTTCTTGCATGCAACATATAGTTGGGTCATATTTATTTATTTATTTATTTAGTCTTTTTGAGACAGGGTCTCACTATGCAGTTCAGGCTGACCTTGAACTCATTTTGTAGCACAGAACCCACAACAATCCTCCTGTCTCAGCCTCCTGAGTGTTGGGGTTACAGGTGTGAACCACTATGCCCAGCTTGGGTCACTTTTGTTTTTGACCCACTAGTCTGTCTTTTAATTGGAGAATTAAAACTATTAAGTGGTATTACTGAAAGGTATGTCCTCATTCCTGCCATTTTGTGTTTTTCCAGTGTTTGATTTATTCATGATTCTTATTTAGATATTCTCCCCATGGGATTTTTTTTCCCTTGGTTTTGTGCTTGTGATTGTCTTCTAAGTAGTTTTTGTAATGCTGTCCTTACTGTCATGAATTTTGGTTCGTACTTATTTTGGAAGGTAGTTCTCCTTTGATTTTTGACAGATAGCCTTAAAGAATATATTATTCAAGGGTGGCAAGTAAGTGTGTGTGTGTGTGTGTGTGTGTGTGTGTGTGTGTGTATTTCAAGCCTCCACAGCCTTACATTTTCTGCTGAGAAACATGCTGCTATTATGACAGATTTGCCATTATAAGTGTTGTGGTGTTTCTAACAGCTTTTAAAAAAATTTAGTATCTATGTATTGTATTCAATGTTCACATTCCTCATGGTAAGTTGGTACATGAAACAGCTTTTAATATTCTTTGTTCTGAATTTTTGGCAACTTGACTATGGTATGTCATAGAGAGGTTTTTTGGACATGTGTATTTGGGGTTCTAAATGCCTCTAATACCTGGATATCTATCTCATTCCTCAGATGTGGAATTTTCTGCTATAATTTCAGTGAACAGCTTTTCTATGCTATTAGCCTGTGCTTCCTCATCCTCCCACAGGTCAAGATTTTTTTTTTTTGGCATTTTCCAAGAGCTTTTGAATATTCTGTTCATTGATCCTGATTCTTTATTACTATTTGAATGGTCTAGGACATCCTTGGAAATAAAAGAAATTCAGTTTTGACACTTTCAATACTACTGGAAAACTTTCAAGTCTAGGATTCATAGCCAGAGGGATTGCTTTGTGTTCCGCAGATTGGATTCTGTTTCCCAGAAAGTTAATCTTCATCTTTGGTTTCATGTCTTCTGTATCATCATCTCCATTCACATCTGCATTTTCTCTCTTAAGTCTCTTCAGTTGCCTCTCAAGTTCAGCCTCATGTACCTGTGACCACTTTGGGCTCCGACTTAACACTAAACACATCCCCTTTTTGCCTCAGTCTTTTCTTTGATAATAGCCATAGCCTAACTGTGGACTGAGAGGCCTTCTGTTCTCTCCAGGATTGTTGTAGTCATTACAAACTGAGTGGGCGCTACTAATCTTGATGGTCATGGTCTCTGTAGAACAATTCAAATCTTCCCTGAGTTTCTATAGCATCAATACCTTCTTAATCATAATGAACCATATTAGTGTCAGCTCAAATTTTTATGTCATGTGAGGTCAAATGCCTATTAATGAGTACTTCCTGTTTATTCAAATATAAACTATCCAAAATATATGAGTCTGGGACTGCATGCATAAACGCATCATCAGCACCATAAAGAAGTCTCTACTATGGTCATCAAAAGACCCAGGCAGTTCTCTGTGAAACAGGCTTTCTAGCTGCTCATCCTTGGTGTACTCTCTAACACCTCAGCAACATAATAAAGAAAAGTATAAATGGTTTTGGATTTTGTGAATTTTTCACATTTGATTGATTGCACTGCAGAAATTTTTTTTTCTGACAAATCAATATATTCTTTTTGCTTTGTCCACTCTAACAAGAGCCACATATAAATTCCTGCTAATTTGAATGGGGTTGTTTTATAGAATGGACACATCTTCTAGGTAAGTCACTAAGAAGAATCAAATCTTCAATGTGGTTATATTCCAGCAAGCTGCACAGATCCTGTTTAAGCAGCGTAAGTTGTTGATGAAATCTACAATTCAGACCCAGTATTGTGAGGTATATGTGTGGATCTTGCACTAAGGTCTCATGCTGTGCTCTTTTAATTGGAGCAATCTCTTTTGCCTTGTTTTTAATTGACTTCTGATGCTGTTTTTAATGTCCTTAAGTCTTTTAGCAACTATTTTTGTCCAAAAGGTAACAAGTTTATTTTCTGCAGACACCTTTCTTTATGGACTATAGTCAAACCTCATTTAGTTAACTGACTGTGATTTAATTAACTAAGCATTAGTAAGTACCTTCCTTTTTTTGATTGGTTATACAATAAGCTATTTACACTTATTTGTGTTATGGCCTAATGTTGGTTTTCTTTTCCTTTTTCTTTGCAGTACTATGGATTGATTCTAGGCTCTCATGAATGCTATGCAAGTACTATCTACACCTTTGAGCTACATCTCAGCTCTTTATGGTTGAGTCAGGGTTTCACCAGGTTTCCCAGACTGGCCTCAAAACTGTAACCCTCCTGCCATACCCTCCAGAGCAGCTAGGATACAGGAGTGTACCACAAATGCCTCACCCCCTCTTTTTTTATGAAGAAATTTTGCTGTCATTAAGAAGTTTCAAATTTTCTAGTTTTTCAGACTGTCACTTTCCTATATGTTGGGAATAATGGGATGAGGCTTAGTGTGAAAATGTGGACATAAGGCTGGGGATGTAGCTCAGTCGAATAATGTGTGCTTAGCATGCACAAGGCCGAGTTTTGTTCTTAACATCACACACACAAAATCCTGATGTGCACTGTATTGTTTTACCACAGTGATAATGTCATTCCATAACATACTAAATGTTTTACCATCTCATTTGATGACAACATAATCCTTACTTCACTGTGCCTTAAAAGTATAACATTTAAAGTTCATTTTTCTTTTGCCCCCTTGTTTTCACATCATGGAGATGAAGTGATTAAAAATCAAAGTAAAACACTGTGGTATAGGAATATATACAGGACTTAAAACCTGTGAAGTTACAATGTGTCACTGTAACTTGTAGCATCCCATGAAGCAGTCCAAAGTAGTGATAGTGTCATATTCAGTCTCTGTTGCATTTGCTAAACTTTGCCATTATAGCATAAAAGATACCACAGACGATACGTTACTGAGCACGGCTAGTCCAAAAAAAAAGCTGTATTTATGGACACAGAAACTTCAATTTCACATATTTTTCATGTGTCATGAAATCTCATTCTTCATTTGATTTTTCCCAACTATTTAAATTAATAAACATATCCTCATCTTATGGGTTGTACAAAAGCTGATACAGGCCAGATACTGTCAATATGCCATGGTTTGCAAATCCCCGCTCTCAAGTGTAACCAAGAAAGCAAGGACAGTACCTACTGTGTTGACTAAATTAGTAATTGTTTAGTCAAAGCACAAAATCATACTTAATCCTGAAAAGAGAAGGGAAACAGAAACCTCTGGAGAATGTTTTCTTATTATATTACATAAATTTAAAAAATACTTGAAAAGTCTAGTTATCA
>RJWT010051293.1:0-10734 GCA_004365215.1 Cuniculus paca
TCCAGGGACCTAAGAGCAGTTCTCTACCTGGGGCTGCACTGATGACCCCGAGTTATTTCAGTGTCCCCAGGCCTGTAACACATGGAGAACTGCTGGCAGACTGACTGAATACCACATATGTAAGAGGCATGATTTTTCATAACATCTCTGCTAGGGGTCTTAAAGATTCATTCACGGGCTGGGGATTTGGCTCAGCGGCCTAAGTGCCAGCCTGGCAAGCGTGAGGTTGAATTAGATCCCTGGTGCCACAAAAAAAAAAAAAAAAGATTCACTCACAATAGCTCTGTCATTATGCATGCTCAAGTTCAAAACTATATCAACTGGAAATCAACTTTTAAATAACTTCACTGACACATAAAGTGGAAACTAGTGAAAGAAAGATGTGCCTTATGCAGTAATTCCTCCGGACCCCCTAAAGTGAGAGAGTATCGCCCAGGGAGACAGGAAGGTCTCCCTTGCAGGGCAGACGAGACCTTCCTGCACCCACGCCAGCAGGCAACTCACAGCAGGCACATAATCCGCCCCTCTAGAAAGTGCGAAGTTACACAATTCCTAGCACCAGCTGCCCCAATCCTCAGACCAGCTCTGTGCTAACAGCAGCCTGCCCCAGGCTGAGACACAGGAAAAGGGACAACACAATTAGGCAGGCCAAGCACTAGCAGTGGTGACGTCACCTAAACAGAAAGCCCTGGCGAGGGCGACTCAGCCTGATGCGCTCACTGCGTCTTCCAGCAAATGAGCTGCCTGCCTAGGCTGCTGTCACCGCTGGACCAACTCCCAGGCTTTCTTCCTCCCCCAAGGAGACATTTGCAAGTAGCTATTCTTAAATTTGTTTTTGGAATCACAGTTGAGTATGAAAACTGAAACCAGTCACAGAGACTCCTAAGAAGGCTGTTCTGCCTTTACCTAACGATCACCTTTACCTTTTACGTACAGATCACTGTCCCCAGTAACCACTCAGAAACCGAGAAAATTTACATTTTAAAACATAAATGCAAACTATTTTCCAGTCTTTAATGCCATATATATGAAAGGAACAAAAACAATCCAGGAAAGATGTGAGAGTCAATAACCAAAGAGATAACACCCTGCAAAGTAAATGTTTCTGCAGCAACTGCAGACAGCAGGCACAGCCCTATTAGACGACATTCCCAGACAGGTGTGTGATCACAAAAGGAAAGGGTGCCCAGGAACACCAAGGCAGCCTCCGATGGCACCCATCAGCAGTAGCCAGGAGGCAAGAGAACAGTCTGCATGGACAGCCTTAGACCTTTAGGGACACTGTTTAGCCTCTTACCACAGGACTCCTCCCACCATCTACATCCCCAGGAAAACTGCCCACAGCTCCCAGCCACTATGGGGCAGACACACCTCAGCTTTAAATGCTGATTCTATATGGATGGAGCCTTGGACCACTTATCACAGGAAAAAAAGTTTAATAAAAAATATATAGTATTTTTTAAATTCCAGAGAGGACCAGTATGCATAAGGCAACTGCCACTCTTGAGGTATGAATTTGCTCCATCTGTGCACTGAAAGGTTAACATCAGAGGGCATGGTGGAGCACATCCATAATCCCAGCTACCTAGAAAACTGAGGCAGGAGGATTGCAAGTGTGAAGTCAACCTGGGCAATTTAGCAAAACCCTGCCTCAAAATACAAATTTTAGCTGGGTGTGGTGGCACACGCCTGTAATTCCAGCACTCAAGAGGCTGAGGCAGGAGGATCGTTGTGAGTTTGAGACCAGCCTGGGCTACAAAGTGAGCTCAAGGTCAACCTGAATTGCATAGTGAGACCCTGTACCAAAAAGACCAAAAAAAAATTTTTTTTTAACTGGGTGTAGTGGCATACAGCTGTAATCCCAGCACTCAAGAGGCTGAGGCAGGAGGATCACTGTGAGTTTGAGGCCAGCCTGGGCTACAAAGTGAGCTCAAGGCCACTCTGAACAGCATAGCAAGACCCCATCTCAAAAAGACAAGGGTCAGGGACCTAGCTCAGTGACCTATGACCTAAGTGCCTGCCTGGCAAGCATGAAGTTGTGAGTTCTATCCCTGGTGCTAGTACAGATCTTTTTGAAGACTGATTAAAAAGCTAATCAAATAACCAAAGCTTTGCATTTCACATGGTGGAGTCAGACTCAGAAAATGCACTTGAAGGCACTGCTCTTTTGACTACAGGGTTTAGGGGGTCTGATTATGAGGTACAGTTGGCACAAAAGAGAAAAAAAGAGAGCAATCAGCCCAAGTGGCCGCTACCAATTACCTGAGGGTGATACTAATAAACTATTTTTAGTGTACCTTCTGTACTGCACCCTGTCTCCCCGTGTAACTCTAACAAAAATGTAAAACCCAAATCTTCCTTTAAAGAAGGGGACCCAAAGAGCCTGGAGACAGGGTGGCATTGGATTTCTCTTAAGATGGTACTGATACCATGACTGGCAGGTGCCACAGTAAGTTCTCTTGTCAGCTGAAGAAAAAACACAGCATGCCAAATATGTCTCTGCTCAAAGATGTTGCAGTGCAGTGTAATGACAGTGACACAGATTTCCTCCTGAGTGAACAAAAATGGCACTACAGCAAAAAGAGAAGTTTGTGGAAGGTTACTCTTCAAAAGAAAAAAAAAAATCAGCCAGCCATGGTGGCACACACCTGTAATTCCAGCATTTGGGAGACTGAGGCAGGAGGCTCACCGAGTTCAAGGCCAGCCTGAACTACATAATGAAACTGTCTCAAAAAAAAAAAAAAAAAAAAAAAAGAGAGAGAGAGACATGATTATCACAAATGGTACTATTATCTTCTGTTGTCTTTTAAGAGCACACCATACAAATGCTGTTAACATGAACAAAAATTTCCAATGAGACTATTTTACTGATTCACCTGTGGAGAGGAGAAGTAACTCCTCATTCCAAATGCCTCAAGTTCTGTTGCCAAGTTATTCCACAACAGAGTGCCTGGCCATGATCACTCACCATTTTACAATTCCTTGAGGACAGGAACCATGCCGACCTCCCTGACACATGCCTGACACATGCATGGTAGACAATCAAAACATTTCATGAATGAATGCAAAGGCACTCAACATCATGCTCTTCCAAAAGCAAACAAGTGAGGCTACTCGTTAGTCACTCGTTAGTTACTCACATGTACCAGACCAGGGAGCAAAATAAAATGAAATAAAACAACAAACACGGATTAGCTAGAACACAAAAGGCTTGAAAGCACTATCTTCACAAGTTCTTGTAACTCACTTTCCACTCACAGACTCATCTGAACAGATCCAAGTTTGAAGAGAGGAACACACTAACAGAAGAGTTATTAATCAAGGATGAGAAATCATGTGGCTGATCAGCTGTTTAAGTCACAAGGAAGAAACAAGAGCCTGTTCTTTTGGAATCCAAAGATTCAATAGGGAAGAACCACCCAACAACTGTTGCTGAATGGAAGATTCACATGGCAGGTCTGCCAGAGTTAACTCAATTGACAAACAATTTAGATAGTGAAAACTTTCAAAATTTCAAATCCTGCCAGGCATGGCAGAGCACACCGGCGATCCCAACACTTCCCACACTCGGGAGGCTGAGGCAGGAAGATCACTGCGAGTTCGAGGCCAGCCTGGGGCTAACAGTGAGTTAAGGCCAGGTTGCACTACTTAGCGAGACCCCGTCTCAACAAAAACAAAAAACAAAATCTCAAGTCCTCTGCCAGAATTTGAGCCTCTCACATGGTAGTACTACACTACAATATCATGACTTACACGCCCCAGCTGCAAATAAATATAACTTTAAGGTAGAACTAATTAAGGCAGATGGGCTCTCAAATGTCATCACTAGAAAGAGGTGGACGCCAGGGGTGATAGACAGATGCCAGGTGTTAAAAAATAAATCCAAAGCTTTAGGGCCAGTTCAAAGAAGCTCAACCCAAAGGCTGTGGGTACAGTGCCCTGGAATCGAGGTCCTGGGGCTTGAATCTCTGCTCTGTACTGATCAGTGGCCTGACCTTGAACAAATGGCTTAACCTCTCTACAAGTTCTCAACCTCTAAGTGGGCACAACTGTAGTACTTGAGTTGGTCAGAGAACTAAACATAACAATGTGTAAAGGTCTTGCTGCGCTGCCCGGGATACAACAAATACTCAGGTCGTTGCCACTGTTTTTATAAGTCTTCCCACTTCCACGAACCCTTAGGTTCAGCCTGAACTGAATGCACCCAGTGGTCCCCAAGGCGGCCGGAATCCAAACACAGCTCTACAACCCACTACCATCTTCCCCTATTAACTTTGGAAACTTCTCTCAAGATTTGCAGTCCATGCGGTGACAAAGGTTCCCTGTCTCGCGGGGCTGCGGCGCTTCGCAGGGACACAAGTGTCTGGGCCGAGTCCAGACAGGAACCGACTCACAGCCGGGACTCAGTGGTCCTCAGGGACCCTCTGCCCTTAACAGAGCCAGGCAGTTCACAGAGGATGGAACGGTGGCTCAGTCCTGGGCGCCCGTGTCCCCCGCGTCTGCGTTCCGCGACACCGCGGCGGGCGAGGACGGCCCTGACACCCCAGATGGCCAGGGTGGCCCAGTCAGGACATCCTCCTGGGCCCCGATCTCGACGCCACCAGTAAACAAGGCACCCAGGATCTGGGGCCTGGGGTCTGCAACCCGGGAGGAGGTCACGCCCGGCGACCTCTAACCTCTCCCGACGGGTGCGGTCGTGCCTGCTCCAGAGTCCTGAGCGACTCCAAGGTTCCCCGCGGGGCGGGAGCCGAACCGCACGCCAACCGAGGACAAGGAGGGCGCGAGGCCGCGGCGAGCGAGGGGCCGAGAGGGGGATGGGACCAAGCTGGGCCCGCTGCTTACCACGGCCGCTGCGCTGGGACTCCGGGCCGGGTGGGTCGCAAGAGCTCCCGCCGAGAAGGAGACGACGGAAGGCAGGGGCAGGGAAGGCCAAGTTCCGATTTCCGCAGGCTCTGCCACGCTTTTCTAACTGCCAACACCGCCGCCGTCGCCGCCGCTTCAGGCTTTATGGCCAAGACTCCGACCCCGCTCCCACTTCCGCCACCGCCGCCGCCCCGAGCGGAAGTGCCTGTCACGAGACGCTGGACGCCAGGGGGCGGGGGCGAAGCCCCGCCTCAAACTTGCGTCATGTTCCGGCCTCCTCGCGCTTAGGATTGGGTCACGTGGTTCAAATATGTCTGCCCCCTTGTGGAGGTCGCCATCTTTGAGACCCGTACAAGGAGCAGGACAGCGCCATACTGGACCGGGAACGCTTTCTCAGCCATCCCTTCACCCCAGTATAAACAATGCCAGAGGAGAGAGAACGAGGGGAAAGTAGCTTTACAGCAGTGTCCTCGCAGAAGTCCTGATCACTCAACCAAGTAGTCCTCCTGGACGCCCCACTGTGCAGGCCCTCAAAGCTTGCTCTTGAAAAGGATTAACTCCAAATGGAAATCTCCAAGTAGTGACTGTGTTTTTGTGTTAGGTGGGTGGGTGAAGTGTTCCTTTTTTTGTTTGTTTTTTGAGACATGGTCTTGCTATGTAGCCCAGGCTAGTCTCCACCTCCTGGCGATCCTCCTGCCTCAGCCTCCCAAGTGCTGGAATTACAGGTATGTATCACCATGCCTGGCTGGGGACAATGTTATTGGATGAATTTAAAAAGGAGGGCAATCATACTTATCGTGAACTGTTTTACCACATCTTTTGACTGTCTCCATTTGTCCCCACTTTAAGGGACAATTAAAGAATGACTATTATCACCGTTTCACACATGAGGAACAGAGACCCTGGACTTGGCTCCATCCATTCAGATCTGGCACAGAGCTGATCTCTGTTTTGTCGTATCCCTTTCCTGTCTGGCTCCTGAGAACCCCATTCTTTTGGTCATTCCACTGCAAAATCTTGAAACCCTTCTTCATTCCTGTAGTGTGTAAACAGAGACCTCCAAAGTGACGGTGCTGTGTCACAGTGCCTGTAACTGTGGCCTTTTTGAGACAAGGTCTTGCTATGTTGTTCAGGCTGCCCTCCTGCCTCAGCCTCCCGAATGCCTGGCTTGTGACTACAACCTGATTTGGGGAAGGATTTTTACAGATCATGGACCCCAAGATGAGATCATCTGGATCATTTGGGTGAGACCAACATCCAATAACAAGTGTCCTTGAATGATACCAAGAGCACAGTGGTGGACACCTGGAATCCCTGAACTCTGGAAGGCTGAGGCAGGAAGATTATAAATTCAAACCCAGCAGGGCCGGGGATCTAGCTCAGCGACCTAAGCACCTGCCTGGCAAGTGCAAGGTCGTGAGTTCAATCCCCGGTGCCGCAAAAAAAAAAAAAAAAAAAAAAAATTCAAACCCAGCATTAACAAGAACCTGTCTCAAAATAAAAAATAAAAAATAAAAAAATTTTAAGTCTGGGAATGTAGCTCAGTGCAGAGGCCCTTGGTTCAATAGCCAGTGCCTCAAAGAAGAGAGGGAAGAGCCAGGTGTGGTAGGCACATGCCTGTGATCTCAAAATCACTCAAGAGCCTAAGGCAGCCCAATGTGGTGGTGCCAAAAAAGAAAAGAAAGAAAATAAACAAATATATATAATAAACTGGGTGTGGTGGTGCATGCCTATAATCCCAAAACTGGGAAGCTGAGGTAGGAGAATTGTTGCAAGTTCCAGACCAGCCTGGGTTACAAAGTGAGCTCAAGGCCAGCCTGAACTGGATAAGGATACCCTGTCTTAAAAAAAAAAAAGCAACAAATATATATATATATATATAGTAATTCTCAGTCACTGAAAATTCAATGAACAATGGCACCAAGGTGTTCTTTTTTTCTAAACAGGAAATGAGTTGAGATATTATACTATAAAGGAAGGTGCAGAAGAGAATTATGACAGTTAAGCTTCACTGACAACTTGTTCTCTGAGACAAGGTCTCACTATATAGTTCAGGTTGGTCTGGAATTTAACATAATTCTCCTGCCTCAGCCTCCTGAGCACTGAGTTGACAGGTGTGCACCACCACACCTAGCCCTCAGGCCATTTTGTCAGGCTACCAATCCCATTAGTGAGGCTATACACTTGTGACTCATGATTTAGATCTAAACCGTCCCCCACAAGTCTCAGTGTCTGAAGGAAGATGGGTCTGGTTGGAAAGGGCTGGTCAGTGGAGTCATGATCCTGAAAGGGATGTTCTTGGCCCTGGTGCCTCCCGGAATACCTGCTTCCTGGCTGCCATGGGGCGAGCAACTGTCTCTGCCAGGCCCTCCCACCTTGGTGGTGGTGCCCACCAACCATGTATGGAGCCCACAGCAACCATGAGCCAAATTAACCTCCACTCCTTTAAATTGGAGGTGTTGGGTATTTTGGCCCAACAAGAAAACCGACTAATACACCTCCCAGAGGCACCAGCTCTCAAAACCAACACCTTGGGGTTGAAGTGTCAGTGTAGATATATTCTATGAGGCCAGCAGGGAAGCACTAATATTTGCACCATCTAACAAACCAAGGTCAAATTGGGAGTGGTGCTGCACAGGCCTGTAATCCCAGCACTCAGGAGGCTGAGACAGGACAATTGCCACAAACTGGAGGTCAGCCTAGGCTACATAGTGAGTTCAAGGACAGCCTGAACTACACAGTGAGATGTTGTCTCAAACATCAAAAAGTCAAGATAAAGAAAACAAAAAGCTGGATACAATTTGGGGCTCTTCTGTCATCAATGCCAGATCTACCTGCTGCCCTCCCTTTCCTTCTTGGTCGCCATTCCCAATCGCAGGCTGTCACTCTGTTCCATGGAAGGTCACCCATACCTGGGGCTGGTCTCACCAGGAGCTGTGGCAGAGTCGGGCCCAAGTCATTCCTGAACAGACTCAAAGGGCCTGGCTTGTCCAGTGGCCACCTAGCAGAGCCAGTCAGTGGAGCCCAGGAATTTAGAGACCTGTTCCTCCTTGCTGGAGCCTGGATCTTAGATGGCTCCTAAAGGGAGGTCTTGATAAATCACCAACTTGACCAGGCTGGGTTTGAACTTGTGATCCATCTGCCTCAGCCTCCCAGAGTGCTGGAATTATAGGTGCACCATCATGTAAGGTGCACCATCATGCCAGCCACCTTTTCTCTTTACAATTTGATCATCTCAGATGTTTGCTATAGTGATGGAAAGCTAACAAATTCCTAGGCAAGTCTGACCAGGAAGACTCAGGATTTGGAGGAGCAGAGAGGTGAAGTCAGCCTCACCCCTCCTCAGTAGTCTGTTTTGTGGGCTCTCTGGAGACATCTGCGGGCCCAGGGCTCTCAGATGTGGAAATGCAAGTGATGCTTGGGATGAAGTATCACTTGAATCATCTGAAACTCAGATTTATTAAGCACTTGTGTTTGAGCTGGCAGCCCTGTGTGGGAACCCAATGGTGGGGTTGACTGATGTTATGGTTTGTATATAGATGGCCCCCCCAAGCCTCATGTAGTCACAGAAGTGGCTGAATCTAGCATTTGTGGTTGACTCATTGTCTAGCTCTGGGATTGGTGGTGTGAGTGCTGCGCCCGCCCAGGGGAGGAGCTGACATACAATGTAAGGTTGGAATAGGGGCGTGTTTTCCTCTTTTGGCGCGGTTTGCTCTTGCCACTTGCAGTCACTATGAACAACTGCCCCCTTTTGTTCTGGCTGCTGCCTTGAAGTGTTGTCCCAGTGCCATGCTACTTTGCCTTGGAGCCAGCTGATTATAGACTGAAATCCCCAGAAACTGTGAGCTAAATAAACCTTTCCTTGCTTCACTTTGGGCATCAGGTGTTTGTCTCAGTGACGAGAGAAAATAACTAATACAGAATTTGGTACCAGGAGTGGGGTCATTGCTGTGACTGTACCTGACCATGTGGTTCAAAAGCCTTTGGAAATGGCTTGTGGGAAGAGTTTGGAAAGGTTCAGAGATGTCACCTGAATGTATAGAGCTGGAACAGCTTAGGCTGTTCTGTAGGGGAGATTCTGGTCAGAGCTCAGGAGACCAGAAGGTTGATAGAAAGCCTGCCGGTAAGGACCAGATTCAGGAGGTTTCTACTGAGAAGAAGGACTGTACTGGTTGCTGGACTCCACACGATGTGTGCTATGGCTTGGCAGAAAGTTTGTCTGTATTTTGCTCGTGTCCAGAGACTTTGCCTGAGACTGAGATTAAGGGTGGTGGCCTGATTAATCTGGCAAAGGAAATTTCAAGGCAGTCAAATGTTGAGGCAGTGGCATGGCTATTGTTGGGGGCTTTTAGCCAGATTTATCTTGGAAATCAAGAGCAAGGAGCCCAGCAGGGTGATTTAAAATATGAGTTTCGTCAGAAAGCTGTGGACTGTAAAGATAGAGCTGAAACTTCCATTGCTGAAAAGGAACAAAATACAAAAGATGGCCTACAGGCATCACAGGAAGAGGCAGTGGGTCTCCACCCTTTAGAGCCTCAAAGATACAAAAGTGGAAGACTTCCCCCGGGGGAGAAAGCTGCAGAGTGCCACATTCCAGAATGGCAACAGAGGCCACACGAGGTTCCAAAATGGCAACATAGAGAATCTGTTCCTCGCAGTCAGGTTCCGAGTACCCAGCAATCCAGGTACTTGACCCCTATGGCCAAGAAAGAAGAAAGCCTGGCTACTGCTCCAGCCGGCAGCAGACCTTGGCAGCATCCACGTGGCGCTGGTTTTAGGTGCATGGAGAATGCACATGTTCTAAGGTTAAAGAGGCTTCCACCCCGATTTCAGAGGGCCTGGAATGCCAGGCGGTGCGCCCCTGAGAGGGCAATGTGTGGAGCTGTGAGTGTAAAGCCAGAATGGAGACCCCAGAAGTTTGGAAAAGCCAGGAACATGGATCATCTAAGAAAACCCACAATGGGGGAGCAGAGCCAACACAAGAGAGATGCCATGGGATCAGTGACCACTAGAAGTGCCATAGGAGTGGAACCACACAAGCCCTTTAGTGCTCACAATTTGCCACAGACTGCCACAGATGCTGGACATGCAGCTACAGGACTTAACATTTACCCTGCTGGATTTTGGACTTACTTTGGTTCCAATGCTTTGTATTCCCCTGTTTATAACTTTGAAATGGTAATGTCTGTCTTGTGCCATTGCATATTGAAAGTGTTTAACTTTGTTTTCATTTGTACAGGGGCTTATAGCTAAGATTTGCCTTCTATCTTAGAGGAAACTTGGGACTTGGACTTTTCAGCAATGCTGAAACTGTTAGGACTCTGGCAACTCATGGAGATAGACTAAATGTCTTTTATATAAGGGACATATGTGAGTCTTTGGGGGACCAGGGGTGGAGGGACATATGTGAGTCTTTGGGGGACCAGGGGTGGAATGTTACGGTTTGTATATAGATGGCCCCCCAAAGCCTCATGTAGTCACAGAAGTGGCTGAATCTAGCATTTGTGGTTGACTCGTTGTCTAGCTCTGGGATTGGTGGTGTGAGTTCTGCACCCGCCCAGGGGAGGAGCTGACATACAATGTAAGGTTGGAATAGGGGCGTGTTTTCCTCTTTTGGCGCAGTTTGCTCTTGTCACTTGCAGCCGCCATGAACGACTGCCCCCTTTTGTTCTGGCTGCTGCCTTGAAGTGTTGCCCCAGTGCCATGCCACCTTGCTTTGGAGCCAGCTGATTATGGACTGAAATCCCCAGAAACTGTGAGCTAAATAAACCTTTCCTTGCTTCACTTTGGGCATCAGGTGTTTGTCTCAGCAACGAGAGAAAATAACTAATACAACTGAGAATCCATTTGTCTCTTTTTTTTTTTTTTTTT
>RJWT010051294.1:0-10721 GCA_004365215.1 Cuniculus paca
TTAGGGACTTTTTATAGAGTAGATGGGTCCAAGGTGGGGAAGAATGGGAATTCCTAAGGTGGGCATAAGGTGGGACAGAACTATGGTTAACCAATAAGGTTAACTGCTCAGGTAAAATTGATTAAGTCTGGGACAAATGGGGATATGAGTCACGTAGCCAGCGAGCATGTTTAAGGAACAGTGACTCTTCCCTAGGGGGTCGAGGCAGGTGACTCTGGCTTCCTTAGGGAGCTAAGGACCTATTTAGAATACCAGTCCTCAGGAAGTGGGTGCATTTCTTTGATCTGTTGTCCCAGGACCGGTCCATAGCAGGAAGTGCTTTTTTCCTTTACAGTTGCAAGGTATCTGGGTTTTTGCATTGGCTCCATGGAGGACCTGGCCCTGTCTGACTGCCTATAATAATTCTAACTATCTCAGCTTCCTGTAACACTAGGATTATGGGGAAAAGAGTCATCCTCTTACCATTCAGGGTGAACATGTCTAGAGCTGCACTTGACAAATCAGGTTCAAGGAGGAAAGCAGAACAATGCAAAGGAGTTTGAACCTTGCGCCCATTGGAGCCTCTGAAGCCAAGTACGCCCCAACTAAGAAAAAACCTGTGATTTTCCAGTTACGTGAAACAGCTCCCTTTTCGGCTTAAGTCAGTTTGGATCAGAGGTTTTGTCATTTGCTTGTAATCTTGTTAAATGTACAAGCTGTGTCTCATCTCTCATGGTGGGGAACTCAGGGAGGCTCAATGCCCCGGGTTGGCATGAAGTGCATTATGGGAAGAGAGTAACAGCTCAAAGAGCTGATGTAAATTTCACAGGAAGTAAATCCATGGGCAGGAAGTGAACAGCAGCAGTGCAGAGGCGAGGCAAAGCACTTATGCAGCCAGCAAGCTTCCAATTGCACAAATGTGTGGAACATGTCATCATTCTTGGTAGTTTCTTATAAATACCTGAGGAAAAAACCCAGGAAAAGCCTCTACATACAAGAAATGATCTAAAGGTACAATAAACGTGTAAATTTTTAAAAACCCTGACTATCGTAGAAAGACACATTGCCACTCATATCCACTCAAAATACTCCCCCTCTCTTCGAGCACACTTATCCCATTGTTCTTAACACTTTCTGAAGCAGTTCTGGGTCCTCTTTTGTGAGGACATGTGGTTTTATCCCCTATCATGACAGTTCTCTGTGTCATACATCACTTCTGCAGGGCAGTTTCTGCCAAATAAAGCATGATAGTGTATCTTTATCTACCTTATTCGCCAAATCTGGCATCATATGACTTCTGGTTTTTCCTCAAAGTGAAAAATGACATGAAAAGTAGAAGTTTTGAGTTGATTCAGGACATTGAAGCAGCCATGACAGCACAACTGAAGAACTCTTGGAAGAGGACTTTGGAAAATGGCAAGGGTAAGACAAGTGCGTTTGAAGTGAGGGGAAGGATTTTGAGAGGGATTAATAGCAATTTGTCTTTTATTATAATAGGTTTTTAAAAAATTTGAACACTTACTGTGTGTACTGATTTCGCCATATACTCTAATGGTTCAGTCATTAAAAACTAATGTTTATATTCATATTCATATCAGCATTATTCACAGTAGCTGAAAGGTGAAAGCGACCCAAGTGTCCATTCATAGATGATTGAATAAGTGAAATGTAGTTTATATCTACAATGAAATATTACTCAACTTTTTAAAATGAAGGGAAAAAAAGTAAAGGAAGTTCTGAGGCATGGTAACCATGGATAAACCTTGAGGACATTTTGCTAAGTGAAATAATCCTCCCACAGAAAGACCAAATTCGGCATGACTCTTACTTATATGTAGAACAGTCAGATTTATAGAAACAGAAAGCAGAATGTGGCTTCTAGGGTCTACAGAAAGGAGGGGAATTTAGTAGTTATCTGTTAAATGTGTACAGAGGTTCGGTTTGTAAGTTGAAAAGTGCTACATGTTGGTTTCATAACAATGTGAAACTACTTAACACCGCTGACCTTCAGAATCCTATGGTCCACACCGAGACTCCTAATGGGATCACCAGTGACAGCATTTCTATCAACCACAATTGCCTCTAGCATCTCTCAGGGTACAGCAGTGACACCATCGGTAACAGAAAGCAAACACTCCCACTGCTCATGAGTAACTTCATAAACCTGATAAATTGAAATTTTAAATTTGGTAGATCAAATTTTCTTTGACTGCAGATACTTTCATTGGAATTTTTCATTTCCTGGATATCTGCTTGAATCTGTTTTATGGATTCTATTTCTTTCCTATGTTTGGCATTCATGGTTTCCATCATTTTCCTAGGCACCTGTATTTTTTTTTTCTTTTTTATCTGTATCTGCTTTAGAGTCACTGAACATGGTTTGCATTGTGGTCACCATCTCTGTAGTTATCTGATAAATTATTTCTGATTTGAGCTTTTCTAGAGCCTCACTTATTTGCTTTGTTGTTACCGTTTCAGAGAGGCCATATGGGTAGTTTTAGGATTGTTTCACCTCATTGCCCCTGGGTTTGCCCTTGATGAACTGGATGCATTTTGTTTAAATGTCTTCTCATTTTCTATTTTTTTTTTAGTTTAATTCCTGAGTTGATGCTTGTAAATTGCCTGTGATGAGTAACTTTATTGCTAGTATTGAGAGCACTTAGGAAATGACTATATCTCAGAGGAGTCTTCCAGGTGTAGCTGGTTTTTGGGTTTTGAGTCTGTTGTAAGATCCTACCTCTTTAATTTGTTGGGGATGAGAAGTTGCTGCCTACTTGGCCCAGCCCCTGGTTCTTTGACACCGGCTCACAGGATTTTCTAAGACCCTTAGGCAATCTTGGTATTGGTATACCGAGAAGGACAGCTGGTTGGAACAATTATGTCACTTTGGCTAACATGGTGCAATCAGCAATAACTATAGCATGAAACACAGCCTAGAAATAGACAAACTGAGGTAACCATTTGCCGCCTTTAACCGTATGAACTAGATTTGTGTTTACATAACAAAAATATAAAACAAACCAGAAAACTGTATACAGTAAATAAGCCCTCAATATGCCAATTTGAAGTGAGGGGCACACGCCTGTAATCCCAGCACTCAGGAGGCTGAGGCAGGAGGATCGTTGTGAGTTCAATTTTACCCTCAGGGGAGAAAACTTAAAAGGGATTAGGGAAAAAAAATAAGGAAAAGTAGAAGAGGAAGAGATTAGAAGCAAGGTTGGAGGACAAAGGAGGATCATGCAAACTTTGAGAAACTGGTGCAGAAGACAGGAGGGAAAGAGAGAAGGAAGAAATAAAAGAAAGAATATAATAGAAAACAACCACAAAAAGCCGGGCATGGTGGCACACGCCTGTAATCCCAGCACTCAGGAGGCTGAGGCAGGAGGATCGTTGTGAGTTCAAGACCAGCCTGGGCTACAAAGTGAGCTCAAGGCCAGCCTGAACAGCATAGTGAGACCCTGTCTCAAAAAAGACAAGGGACGGGGATTTAGCACAGTTGCCTAAGCGCCTACCTGGCAAGCATGAGGTCATGAGTTCGATCCTTGGTACTGCAAGAAAAAAGAACCAGCCACAAAAAACTAGAAACCACATTCATATTCATATAAAAATAAGATAGAACAATGAAGAGAGAGAGAAAAAAAGCCAAAAACAAACAAACAAAAAACAAAAGGAAGAAAAGAGAGAAAGAAAATGTTTACTTCAAGGTTTGTCTCTGCTGTCACTGGTAGACTGTGTGGAGACAGACTCCAGATCCATGTTGATTTATCCCAGCAATCCAGCAGTAGCTTTATGGTGGGGTAGTGGGTAATCTCAGTGGGCTTGCACTTTTATTTCCCTTGAAGTTTAGGCTGGATTCTGGCCATGAGCCTGGAATCAGACCTGTTCAGCCTGTAGCAGTCAACACGCTTTCTGTGGGCTTGAACTCAGTTGGGAGCTGCTAGAAGGACCCAGCAGTCTTCTGAATTCTGAGCTCAGTTGACACCTCTCCAAGATGGCTCCTGGTCAATTGCCCTCTCTTTTGGAACAGACAAATCCATGCCACTCACCAGCTAGTTCACAGCATTCACTGCTTCATTGCACTGCAGCATCTCTCCATGGAGGCCTCTGGGGTTGCCAGCAGCCACTGTGTGTATGCAGATTTGAACCACTCCTGACTCAGAGAGAAGGTACTGCCATCACCTCCTTCTTTATTGAAGTTTCTCTCTTCTCTCGCCCCATGGGCTTTAGTTCTCATTTCAGATCCTTCCTGGGTCCAGGAGACCTACTTCCCTCCTTCTTCTCTTTCTTGTGTTGCTATATTCCTGTGTTTGGACACCAAATCTTGGAGAGGCTCTGTGGGGAACCACTCAGACTGCTTCAAAGCTCAGGGGCTTCTAAGGATACCTGAGGACATGACCCCACTTGTCTAGTGCAGGCCCACAGTGGGATGCAGTTATGTAGCCATGACTTAGCACAGGTAAACACACATGTGCTGGTTACAGCACTGTGTAAGAATGTAAATATGGAATAACAACTTGTATAAGAATTATACAATAAACTGGGTGTAGTGGTGCATGCCTGTAATCCCAGCACTTGGGAGGCTGAGGCAGGAGAATAGCTGCAAATTCAAGACCAGCCTGGGTTACAAAGTGAGTTCAAGGTCAGCCTAAACTGCATAGCAAGACCCTGTCTCAAAAAGACAAAAAAAAAAAAAAAAAAAAAAACCAAAAAAAACAAACCAATCCAAACCCCACCTCCCAAATCATGCAATAAAGATGCATGTGGCTCTGGCTCTTGTACTCTTACACTCTGCTCTGCTCCATGCTGCCTGCTATTGTTGCTGATGTGTTGCATATGTGTGTTTGTTAACCAGGGGGACCTCACCCTTGAAAATCTCCCTCAGGTCCCCTGAGTGGGCTGACAGGCTCTTTCTTTGCTGCTTATCATTCCACCATCTTCCCAGAAGTTCAGATTTTCTTAAATGTTTCAGTCATTGTTAAAAGTCAGAATACTCAGTCAGGTGCAGTGGTGTACATTTGTAATCCCAGCACTCAGGGGGACTGAGGCAAATTTGGGCTCAGCTTGGGCAACTTGGTGACTTAATGAGGGCTGGTTTAAAAATAACAAAAAAGGGCTGAGGGTGTAGCCCAGTGGTAGAGAACCCCTGGGCTTAATCCCCCTTCCAAATTAGAATGCTCACAAAATTCAAAATTACAAATATTATCACACCTTAAAAAGTGTGAATTATTTCTTCATTGTTCCTAGGACAATGATGATTTCCAGCAACTTTGGTGAACTGACTGAAACTGAGGACCAAAGCAACTCCAGACCAAAGCTCCTAAAAATACCTAAGAAAATGCCCCAGACACTATTGGGATAGAATCCAGTGAATGTATACCACTTCTTTGCTAGGTCAATGGAATTTTCTATATTAATGTCCATGAACAGAATTTTAAACAATTTTACAGAAGTTTCAACTTCTTTAAACTCAATTCCTTTTCCTGAATGGCAATTTGTTAAATTAAAAGCAGACTTTCTACAGTCCTTGGGTTTTGCTTCATCTTGTTGATAAAATCTTGTTGTGCAACCTCATGACTGGTGTGCCCATCATGATCTGGGTTCTGGGCTTGGTGAGATGCACTGAGTCACAGGATCCAGGGTGCCCAGCAGGAATCCACAGTGAAAGGAAAGTGACATCTCTAGCACCGAACATGTCACGGGAGCTTGACTGAGTTACACAAAACACTGGTTCAGATCCCTGGTCATTTACCACCCTCTCATCCATCCTTTTCCTAAGCTCATACCTGAAGGAGACTCTTCAGGACCGGCTGATAGAAGACGACCTGGGTCCAATTCATGGAAGCTTGTCTTAATATCTTGGGATGAGTCAACAGTGGATTCTTAGTGCAGCACAGCCAGACTTGGAAATGGTCCTAGTGTTTGTGGTGGACATATGTCACACAGAACTTCTGCCACACAGAACTTCTGCTTTCTGGGGAATGGCTCTGATAAAGGTCTGCCTGGACTCCTGAGCAGTGCCATGGCCATCTGGTTTGTCAGGACCTTAGAATAAGTTCTTTGCAAAGAGCTTTGAGAATGAGTCATGTTGATGTGCTTATAGGAGAGATCCAAAGTGTTAGCCTTTCAGTAATACACGTTGGGATAGCTCATAACATCATCAAAGAGAATCCACTCCAGAGGAGGCGCTAAACAATCAGGCAGACAATGGGAGTCATCTCAGAGGGATCGACTAGTCTGCCCTTGATAATTCCAGTGTCCTTGACCATCCCAGTGTCACAGGGGGCTGATGAGTTGAATGGCTTTGGTGGGAGAGATGGAGGCTGTGTACGGGCGTGTGTAGGTCCAAAAGAATCAAGGCTAATTATTTTGTCTGTCAACATCAGAGACTAACACAGGATCTGCAACATGAACAATCTTGAGGAGGCCAGTCAGCCACTTGATTGCAAGTTGATTGTATTAGGTACTCTCCAGCCTGGAAGAAGATGGCAGCAGGTTCTTTGTGACCTGTATTTTCCAGGTATGAGTTTAAGTTTCCTGCCACTAGTACCAAAGGCCCACAAAATAATCAGTTTCTCGATATGATATCTTGGAAAACATTGCCTTTTGTCCCTGGGCCAACATTACAGCTAAGTATATGTAACAGTGGACATAAGACCAAGGGCACACTGATTATGCCACTGTCACATCACAAGACTCTTCCCAAACCTTCTTCTTCCAATCATCCCATCTTGGGTCTTCTGTGGTTTTGTCCACCCAAGAAGTCCACTTAGATTTCTTTACTTTTCTTTGGGCACTTTTCTCTTTACACAAAGTAAATGCTCTGACTAGTGAAGGGAGGTCTCTTTATCACTGCTGCTTGAAGTCACTTCCTGACTTGGGAAACGGAGCAGTAGCAATCCATTTTCAGTAAAAGTCATTCACAAGCCAAGTCCACTAGTGACCTGAAAGAACACGAGGGTGCCCGCTTAGCATAGCCTGATGGAGGCTTGGAGATGATAACTCTGTGGGGTTGAATTTCAGTCCTAAGTACTATGCAGACCTTGGAACCAACAGTCCTTATATATGCTCTGTCCCTGGGCTATAGTGTACATAACATACCTAAATCTGGGACCAAGGGGTGAAAATGAGAGTGGATTTTATCACCATCTCTGTCAATGACCTTGGGGGACTTTATGCTTCCTGTATTTGCATTTTTGTGTCTGCTGGGTTGCAGAGAGGATGCTTCCATTAGGGGATGCAGGGAGGTTTTCATTGTACTTAGTTGTGCATGTCATCTGATCAGGCATTTGGTTTCCTCCCACCAGTGGATCGGCAGGTAAAGGAGTTAGCACAGGGACAGGTCATCATGAGGAAGGGCTCTGACTGCTATGTGGTGGGATCAGAGAGAAATATGTCAACACCCACCAGGCATCTCTGAGGGGTCTGCATTTTTAACTGTGAATGGATAATTATAGCATCTGCTATGTGACACAGGCGTGGTAGCTACGACTCAGGCTCCTCCGAGGGACCCTCTGGGTCATCCCATCAGACAAATACTGGCCTAGGAAGAGGGAAATGTAGAATGGACTTGGAGTAGAGGACATAACCATTTACAGCCTGAAGACCAACCAGCTGGAGCTTGCTCCTCTCACCTTTCGCTTGAAAGTCTCTGCTTCTAGAAATTGCGAGCAGCTACCATCCTGAGGGATTAGGGGAGTGGACTTGGGACAAGTAGGTCTGAGCGGTGCTGGCAGTGGACAGTGATCTACTCACATCCTCCCTCTAATCCTACTAGTTTTGGGCACATGGGTTCCTAGTCCGGAAAGCCATCTCTTTGTTGGAGGGCTGCCCTCAGGCGGCCACAGCTGGAAGTGCTTGAGAAGTTCATGGATTAGGGGCTTCCTTTGGCGGATGACTGAGCTCTACAGGCACAAAAATACTACACACACGCCGATTTTTTCCCCTTGCTTAGTAGATCCATTCTAAAATGTGACCTATGTTGTTCCCAGAGATCCTGTGTAGTACTGAGTCAGAGTTACTCTTCACGAGTCTTTCTTTGATATGGTACCCTGACTTGGCTTCCTTTGGATTCTATTATTATTTTCCATTCTTTCATCGATTTTTAAAAAATAATAAATCACTTTCATATATAATAGCCTTGTGTGCTGGTGAATGCAACCTGAGACATTTTCTCAGGTGTTTGAAGTGAAGGAACCAGATATATTAAATTTGTAATTAGAGTTTAAAGGTCTAAGGAAATTTGATTAATTTTCATAACAATGTTAAATGTTGATTTGGTCAAGTAAGTGTTCATCAGAATATTAATAAAGGAACAAATGAAAGTGATTGTTCTTTTCAATGCAAAACCTATTAGGTTTATAAATAAAGCAGCAAGATGCATAAATTGAACACAAAGTTTTAAAAGAAATCAAGTTTCTAGTTTATGACTTTAATATATTCAACTTGAAGAAAACAAAAATATTTTTAAGAACTTCTTTCCAGGCTAGGGGATCCTTTTTGGGCAGTAAAAACTCATTACAGTTTGAAGAAAATAAATATTGAATGAATTAACTCAAGGCATACTTATATGTTTATAAATATCTGCAGTTACATTCTTCATTGTAAATGTGAGTTATCAGATGGATCCAGCAAGTTGTAAAATACTCAAGTCAATATCAAAATGTCAAGTATGAACTAAAAATTAGAAGCCCTCATAAATTATCCCAGATACTCATTTACCAAGCTAGACAACTAATTACAATTATGCTCATCAATGCATATAAAACAGGTAGTTCAACATAAAAATGAATCTATAAAAAGGTGCATCAATAATCATAAATGCAAGATATCATTACATGCCATCCTGGTAATCATCTGAGGGAACTATAATTTTAAAATCTGAAATTTCACCTTGAAATTAAAAGGTGGATATAGTTGAATATATTTTCAGTTGAGTCTGTTTTCAGAGTTCAGTTACCAGAGAAAATGAGGACAGAATTGAGAAGATGAAATGGGGCAGTATTTATTTATTTTATTACAATAACAGGTAGTGGAAATTTTATCTATATTTTCTTGAGCTGCCTGAAACAGAATAAAGTGCTTAGTGCTGAAAAGGCACATATGTTGTTAGAATTCAGGGCTTAAATACTTACGTTTGGCAAATTACTTTGCTGTCTGATTATGATGACAGGGTCGCTTGTAGTGTAAAGCAGAATTAGTTTCTATTTACTTAGGTCTGATTTTATAATGAAGTAGGAGCTGGGTGTATATGTGTATCTTTCTCTGAGGAGGTAAAGGAGAATGAAAGATTTTAAACTACTTGACAGTTGTACTATTGCATAATAATAAAATCTCAAAACATTTAAACATTTGGGTTTGTTATGTAGTGCACAAATTTTGAAGCAAATGTATTTTTTTTTCACATAGAACCTATTGAATTGTAGCTACTAAATGGTTTTTACATAGTCATGCAGAAGTATTGGAAAAATAGACCAGGTGAATAATTATTTGCAATCATAAATCATAATTTGTGTAATAATATACATTGTTGGATTTGCAATATTTCAGAAATGTATTTTTTCTCAGTTCAAACAATATTTCTAAGAGCACATGTTATGCTTTAAAATGAATAAACATATAGATCTTACTTTGAGGAAGTTAATTTTATTTTATTTACTTCTCTTTCATGGGGCTGGGGATTAAATTCAGAACCTTAGTGCATTCCAGGCAAGCTCTCTGAGCTACGTCCTTAGCCTAAAGAAGTTAATTTTAAATACCTTTCATAGGAAGAAGTAAAAATGAGTGGGCTATAATGCAAAATGAAGTAAAAACTAAGTGTGCAAAAGTATATTCTCCAAGAGGAGGAAGAGAATAGGAAAGGAAGAAGAGAGGAGAAGGAGAAGGAGGAGAACCAGGGGGAGAGAAGGGGGAGAGGAGGGGAGGGAAGGAGGTAGGGAGGGGATGGAATTTCCTGCATAGAGTTGATTAGATAATAAACAGCCTTGTTCTATGCTGACCCCAAAGAGCAGATGCCAATGTTTTACCACTAAGAATGATGCTTAGTATAAGTTTTCTGTAGGTGTCCCTTATTAGATTATGATTTCCTCTTTTCTTAATTTGCTGTGGATTTTAAACATGGATAGAGATTAGATTTCTAGCAAAACATTTTTACTGTATTAATGTTTTTCTTCTTTAATTTGTTAGTGTTTACATGAATTAATTTTGTAATGCTAAATCAAACCTTCAATTCCTGGGATAAATCCAATTTGACTTTTATACATTTATGTATTTTCAGAATACTGATGGACTCAGTCTATTAAAAATTTTTCAGGACATTCCTATCTATGTTCAAGAATGCAACTGGAGTCTAACTTTCCTTTCTTAACTTCATTGAGTTTTATGCTGAGGCTATAGAATTATGGAAGGAATTGGGAGTGTCTTCTGCCTTCCTGACCATCAATCTCTGGAAGAGTTTGCAGAGCAAAAACTGCGGCAGGAAAAGCAGTGGAAGTTAGACAGTCTGAAGCAGGCTGAGGATAGTTCCAAACTCCTGAAAAAACTCTGAACTGCAGAGAAAGAGCATGTGGAAAACAAGGGACATTAAAAAAAAAACAAACCCAAACAAAAAACATTCTTTTGGAACAATTTCTTGGAAATCACAGTTGCCATCTGGGCATTTTTTTTCAAGGGGACTGACTTCTGATTATTCTGTTATTTTATGGGTTATGATATACTTACTGAGAGGTTTCTGCCCTAGTATAAAT
>RJWT010051295.1:0-10725 GCA_004365215.1 Cuniculus paca
TATATTCATATGTAATAATAAATACAATCAAATACCAAATCCATACTTCTCACAAGAGTCTATATAGTAACAAAATCAAAGATAAATGAAATCTCAGGAAAAAAAGAATTTTAGCTTTTTTTTTTTTTGTGGCACCAGGGATTGAACTCATGACCTTGTGCTTGCTGGGCAGGAGCTTAGACCGCTGAGCTAGATCCCCGGCCCTTAGCTTATTTTTAAATGACAAAATTCTATGTAGTTATGGTATATAACAGATTTTGATATATGTATATTTTGTGTCATATCTAAATAAAACATGCATTACTTCACATATTTATCATTTTTGTTGTAAGAACACTTGAAATCTACTCTTAGCATTTTTCAAGTCCATGATATGCTGCTATAAACTGTAGATCCCTTATGTACAATAGATCTCTTGAACTTAACTGAAATGTTGTGTCCTTTGACCAAAATCTCCCCATCCTTCCACCCCCAAACTCCAGTAACCACTGTCTTTGTTTCTATCATTTTTAAGACTCCACATATAAGTGAGATCATTCAGTATCCGTGCTTCTGAGCCTTATTTATCTCACTCAACTAACGTCCTTTGGGTTCATCCATTTTATCACATATGATGACTTATTTCCTTTTTTAAGGTTTAATATAGTTTTCCACTATGTTTATATACCATATTTTCTATACATCTGTTTTCACATTAAGTTTGATTCCTTATCTTGACTATTATGAATAATGCTACAGTGGACGTGGGAAAGCAGGCATGTCTTTGACATGCTGATTTCATGTCCTTTGGATAAGTGCCCAGCTTGTCATTGCTAGATTATATGGTAATTCAATTTAAAAAAATTTTTAATCAAACTTTAAGCACTCTATTTTCTGTAATGCCTGTGCTATTTTACATTCCTCACCAACAGAGTATGAAGGCCCCCTTTTCTCCACACCATTGCTGACACTTGTAGTCTATTATGTTTTTGATGATACCCATTCTAACAGGTATGAGGTGATAGCTTATGGTTTGAATTTGCATTTCCCTCATTAGTGACTCTGGGAAATTTTTCATATAGCCATTGACCATTTGTATGCTCTCTTTGTCTATTCTTTGATATGATTATCATTTTGAAATGATAATATTCTTTATATTGAGTTAACTTTGTATCATGAAGAATACTCTATTCCTACCCCCAATTTTTTTTCATCTTGCCAGTGGGTAGGAAGTCCCTCATCACTGGTGTCAACATTTAGAGAGCACTGATACTGGCAACATCTAGCAGGTACTAAGTCCACTCAGAAATGGCCATTTACGGAACTACAATAAAAATGACAGGTAATTCAGAAAGGGCAGGTCTGACTTTCACAGTTGCTTCTCTCTGCTGCCAGCAAAAATAAATAAATAAATAAACAAATAAACAAATAAATTTTTTTTAAAAAAACAGACTTTACAAGATCTTTGCTTTAACCCTGGACCTCCATCATCAACAAAGCAAAGCATTACTTCCTTGTCATATTATTTAGATCAAATAATGGCAGAAATCAGAAAAAACAAATATTAAATAAAAATATTATTATTTTTAAAATTATTGACCATTATTCAAACATTTTACTCTGTAGAATTCTTTGAAAAGTCCATAGCTTCTATGATTAGAAAATTCACTTTACCATATACAAAGTCATTCTATTTCCTTAGGTACATGTCTAGAATTCTATTTGGTCCATCTATTTATTCCTATGTAAAAACTAATCTGAAATTATTATACTATAAATGTTTATAAGTGAAAGTCTACCACTGTGATTCACATTTTCAAAAAGTTTATAATGTTAATCTATATACATTCTTCCAGTTAAATTATAAAATAACTTGGTCATGTTTCAGAAAGAAAACTCTTAAATATTTTAATTTAGACTATTTAAACTTGCAAGTTAATCTGGAAACCATCCACATCTCCGATTAAATTTTACCCTTGAGGAACATGAATATTGTCCCATTTCCATGTAGTCAAGGTTTCTTGTATTCTCTTACAGTTGTATTCATAAGGTCTGCAAAATTATTCTTGTTAGCCGGGCGTGGTGGCTCACTCCTGTAATCCCAGCACTCAGGAGGCTGAGACAGGTGGATCGTTGTGAGTTCGAGACCAGCCTGGGCTACAAAGTGAGCTCAAGGCCAGCCTGAACAGCACAGTGAGACCTTGTCTCAAAAACACCAGGGCTGGGGATCTAGCTCAGTGGCCTAAGTGCCTGCCTGGCAAGTGCAAGGTCATGAGTTCAATCCCTGGTGCCGGAAAAAAAAAATTATTCTTGTTAATATAGTCTTTTAAACATTTTCTGGATTTTATAAATAGCATCTCTTTTCACTACACTTTTCAGATTCACAAGAAGTGCATTTTAAATATTATTTTATATCTGACATTCTACTGAGTGGACTAGAAGCTTCGTACAGAGTCATGTCTTTAATAGATTCGCATGGGTTTTCCAAAAATCTTCATTCAGAATATTAAGTCCAACTATTCTAGATCATGTGTTTTTCAACCTTTGCTAATACTTATAACTACTTTTCTTTTTTTACTCCATCTAGCAGAACTTCTGAAACAATGTTATGAAATCGTGAAAAAGAATGATGGTAGTGATGTTAGTGGACATTGATTTAGTATCCCTTATTCATGAGGGTAATTGCAGTGTTTCTCATCCAAGAGGACATAATCTTTAAGGTCCTGGGTAACAAACCTTTGAGGTGAGGGACATGGAAATAGAGATACTATATTTCTGTCTCCGTGAGACTTTGAGTTCTGTCACTCAAAAAAATTTAATATCATTGCATACTGATCCTCTCAACAAATTTCATAACTTTCATGTGTATCCAAGCAGAAAAATGTTGAGAAAAATGCTTTTGGGCATTTACCCGATTTGATGTCTGATGTTCATTTAAAGTAGATATACTATAAGAATGTATCATTGTAGACCTATATTACTAAGAGGACTTTTCCCCTTTTCTTATATTTTTTATTTGAAATGCATATGAATTTTCATAAAATCAGTGTTAGAAATCTGACACAATTATATAATGCATTTTCAAAATCTTAAAGAGTAAACTTCTGCAGGCAGCTAATGGTAGTATCTCCACTACATTATTGCTTCCAGCTGGCCACCATTTCGGCTAGGACATTTGCAGCTCTATTAATCTTTATATCCTTGGTTATCACTAATCCCTTCATGTATTCTTTGCTCTGTCCAACTGCTATATCTTAGTTACTTTTCTCTCATTGCTGAGACAAAATACCTGACTCTCAAAATTAAGGAAGGAATTTATTTAGCTCAGTTTGTGGACGTTTCAGTTCATAATCAGCTGGCTCCAAGACAGAGAGGCATGGCAGAATGGGAACAGTTCATGGCAGATGAAGAGAGCAAGATAACAAAAACAAAAAAGCATGGGGAGTAAGTCTCTTTTTCTCCCTTATATTCTAAGCAGGCTACCTGACCTGGGGTGGGTCTAGCACTCACAACATCTCTCTACCCTTCTCTTGCACAAGATCAGGATATTTACAAAGTGAGGACCCTAACTGCTTAGCTAAACTTCTAAACTTTACAAGTTGACACAATGAACAACATCCTAGAGGTAAGAGCATGTCTTCTACACTCTAGGATGTAAAACTATAGAGTTACCTCTTTAAACTTCTAGATTTCTAAAGTTGACACAATGAATCAACCATTACATGCTCTATATCATGTGTTCTCCCACTTCTGTGCCTTGAGTTATACTTTGTCCTATTCCTTCCTTCTTCATTTACACCTGTACAAATGCCGTGTTTTCTGTGAAGACTCCCTGATATGATCTCTCCCCACTTCAGTACCTTCCTTAACTTGTTTCTGCACATCCCTAATGACACTGATTTGTCTATGGTATTAATGCAACTTTATCTTACATATTTTGCTAGACAGTGAGCTTCTTGAAGTATCTCTGCTGATTCGCTTTTGTATTTCCAACAGTATTTTATGAATAAGTGTATTGTGAGACTAGACTCTGGAAATTGGTTGCCTGCTTCAACTGTACTATGTCTCTCTCTAGCTAGGAGACCTTGAACATTTTATTTAACTTTCCTTGGCCTTAATTTACTCATTAACATAGAAATCTCTCATTTACTCTTTTAACAGAGTACCTACCTCGGAGGGGGTGCTGATAGATAATATATGCAAAGCATTTGAAAACAGTGGTTAGCACTAATGTTGTGTCCAGCGTGTTTTATTTATTATAACATACTAGACTACAGGATTTATGTGGGGAGGTGCTTTCTGCTGATTCCTATCACTTAGCACAGCTCTTAGTATATAGAGGGCACATGATATTTATTTAATAAAGATTAAATGAATAAATCTGTGGATGAGGAAACTATTCTTTGTGAGTTTGAGTTCCCCTTTTGGTTTTAGCTTTCTATTATTTCATTCAGAGAAAGTAGATCTCATATATCACAGAATCCACAAAACTCTACCCTAAAATTCCCCAATCTATGGAAGTTGGATGTTATCCTGACATAAATCTGCAACTGGGACAGGAAAAAGAAGTTATGGAGTCATTGATAACTGGAGAGGAAAGCAGAGGAAGGCTGACATGCCATGGCAATCACTAGCTTAGTGATTACAATAAATAAATCCCTTCTTTTTTGGAGGAAGTGTCTCAAGTTCCTCTTTTCCTTTCTATAAAGGTATGAAGGATAAAAGATATGACACTGAAGGGAGCACATAAACCAATTACCAGGAACAGAATATTATCCAGCAGTAGCAAGACAGTGGTTAGATCAATGGTCTTTAAACATGGGCAGTTTTATTAATCTATGAACAGAAATACAATGAACAACTTCAGGAGACTAGAACATAAATTTACTGCAAAAGACTTAACTTTGCAAATAATGAAATTGAGATTCACAGAGTTCAATAACATGTCCAACATCACAGAGCCAGAAATTAGAATAAATGGTACTTAGTTTATTTTAATATTAAATTATTTTACTTGGTATTTTTTCCATATTAATTTTCCTAAAAATAACTGGTCCTCCTCTATTATGGAAAGTCACTGTTTTGGGATATATGAGTAGTTTGGAAAGGGATAGACCCAGAACGGGAAGCAGAAATAGAATTCTTGCTGCTGTATCAGGCAAATCACTCTTAGAAGAATTTGAGCTTAAGTTTTTTTTCTAAATAACCAATATTCTTAACATGTCAAATGCATTTATATGTACAAATTGTCGTGTATGTGTATAATTAATATATAATAAGCATTTTTCATAAGTGAAATATGCAACTGTTCTGTTTACTTCTCTTGTTTCTGCTTTTCACAGTAGTATTAAAAACAGAGGTCTCAGGAATCTGACCTTCTTGAGATGAAGTCACATATAATCTCAGAAATGTAATTCCAACCCTCTGGGCCTCAGTTTCCTCATGTCTAAATACTTACTTGTAAAATTGCTGACATGACTGAGATAACATACAACTCCGACCCAGAGCTAAGACTTTCCTTCCCATCACTGTAACATTTTGTCATTTTTATGAATGATATATGCCTGTGTTGCAGAAATTTCCCTTCTATAGCTGAAAAAAAAATAGGAAAAAGCCCTCAATACTTATGTCATGCCAAATACAAAAATTGACATGAAGTAGATCATATATCTAATTATGAAAACTGAACTATAAAACTTTTTTTAAAAAATAAGAGAAAATATTGTGACCTTGGGGTAGGCAAATATTCTCACACACAAAAAAAATAAAAACCATAAAAGATAAATTGTATTTCACTGATATTAAAAATTTAAAAACGTTTGCTTTCATGAGGCACTGTAAAAATTAAAAGGTAATTGACAGAAGGGGAGAGAATATTTGCAAATCATGTATCTTGATAGAGCACTCATATCAGAATAAGTAGCACTCAAAATGTAAGAAATATAATCCATAAAATAACGGGCAAAATTTATGAAGGTACATTTTACAGAAAGGATATATGAGTGGCAAATAAGAACATGAAAAGATACTTAACCTCATCATTAGGGAAACGCAAAACAAAAGTACAATAGACCAGCCCATGGGCACTAGCTTGACTAAAATTAGAAAGACATCCTAAATGTCAGTTGTTAACAACTGCAACTTTCACATACAGCTGGAGGGAATGAAAAAAGAAACAAATGCTTCAGAAAACAATTTGATAGCTTCTTTTTTAAAGTAAGATTACATTTACTATCTGCCCTAGCAATACTACTTCTCATATTTTCCAAAGAGAAATGAAAACATAAACCCACAGAAAGATTTGACCTTTAATATGTATAGAAGCTTTATTTATAATGGACAAAAGACTGGTGGATGTATAAGCAAGCACTAGTGATTACATACAATGACATTCTTCTCAGCAACAAACAGAACTTAACTCATGATAGATGTGACAACATGGATGAATCTCAAAAGTATTATGCTAAGTGAAAGAAGTCAGGCACAAAAGACTATTCTTTGTGATTCAAATTAAGTGAAACTGGGAAAGGTAAAATTATAATCAATAAAAGTGGAACTCTGGTTGTCTGAGCCTAGCAGTGAGACTGAGATTTGACTGCAAAAGAGCACAGGATGCTTCATGAGGTGTTGAAAATGTTCTGTACCCTGCTTATGTTGGCTTTCACACAACTGTGTGTGTTTGTCAAAACTTATTACACTGCACACGTAAAATGGGGAAGTTTTGTGTGACATTAAAGCTCATTATCAATTAATTAAGTCATTCCCATGCTCAAAATATTCTAATGTCTTCCTATTATGCTCATAATAAAATAAAAGAGCCTTGACAAGGTCTATAATGCCTCCCATGACCTATACATGACCAGGTTCCCACATGCCTCTCCCATCGGCTCCTCCCACTCCTTTTTAAATCTTTTCTGCTGCAGTCACAGTGTCCTCCTGGGAGATCCCAGAACATGCCAACCATGGTCCCATGTTAGATCATATATATATGCCTGGGATATCCCTCCCCTCCTATTGATTCCTCACTTCTACATTTAACTGTCATGTTACCTTCAACCCTTTCCATAACACTAACTCCTTTGCCATCATTGTCCCTCTTCTGTTTTATTTTCTTCATACTCATTTACTTTTCCTACTTGAATTAGCTTCACAGAGGTAGACATTTCTTGGGACTGTATTCTCAGCCACTAATACAATGTTTGGCACATAGTGGACCCTCTACAAATACAAATTTTTTTTTTATTTTAAAGATAATAAAATTTGGGCTGGGGATTTAGCTCAGCGGCATAAGCGCCTGCCTGGCAAGCACAAGGTCGTGAGTTCAATCACCGGTACAAAAGAAAAAAGATAATAAAATCTAACAAAACAAAACAGAATAAACCAAATCAAAACAAAGCAGTGAGATTGGTACAGAATTTCAAAGCAGGATACTAGGAAAACAACAATGACCACCATAGTCTATCTTGTTATCTTCACAATGGTTTTCCATTCCATCAGACAGAGCAAAATCAAACCAAAACAAAGCAGAATAAAACCAATCAAAACAGAATATTGAATAAAGCAAAACAATTTATTGGAACAAAACAAAACAGTGAGAACAATATTGGATTTCAAAGACAAGATAGAAAGAAATCCCCCATATTTGCTCTATTGAATACTATTATTCTCCCAATAGGTGCTCAGACTGCTGGCCCCAGGCCTGCAAAGTCAACCAAACAATACAAGTATTCAGTTGCTTTTTATACCTCAGCTGCTATCAATTCAGGCTGTTCCCCAAACCAGCCAGTTGCTTACGAGGGGGTCAGGGGTTGATTCTCAGCCCCCATGCTGCTAGGCTTACAGGAGATGCTGTCTGACTTTTCTCTCCCTGGGGCCCGCATGGCTTGCATGGCTTACCAGGAAGGCTGGCTAGCTGCCTTCTTGGTGGGCTTCTCCCAGTCCCAGCATGGCTGATTTTCAGGAGGCACTGAGTTTTCTCTTCCTGGACCGTACATGGTTTGCTGGCTAGTGGACTGACATACAAATTATTCAATGCCAGAATAATGCACTTAGAAGGACTCAGTAATAAACATTTATATTATTAAATAAGAATGAAACTGAATTAATTAAGCTCTGAATTGAAGGAATGAAAAATAAAATGAAATAATCTTAAGGAAAACAGAATGTATTAATAAAAAAAAGAAAGCAATAAGTTGCAAAATAAATGAGGAACTGAAGTAAAAAAGAAACACAAGAGTTCTTTCCTTGGAGAAAACTAATAATAAAATTGGCAAATCACTGACTTACTTTTGAATAAAACAGACAAGATAATATGCAAAATTATAAATAAAAATCAGGGAACTTAGCATAGGAGACTATTTTATAATTTTAAATTAAAATATTTGCTCAATACTAGGAAAACATTGTTTGAAGCACAGAATTGATTTGGCCCCCAAACATTAAACTTGGTTTGGCATTCTTCTGACCCTCCTTTTTTAATCACTGGCTCTCAGGTGATTTTATTCCACACTGTGGTCCCTGCTCTTTGCAATATAACACAAGAGAGAACCAGAAAGCAGATGCTTTTGGTTTCGGGACATGTAATCAGAGTGTGTCGATACAGCAAAGTGGCTGAGCACATAGGCTCTTGATTTGAACAGTCTCCACTCTATTACCTACTGTAAGACTCCGCTCACATCCTCCACTATCAGTGACTTCATTTATAAACGGAAAAGCAACACCTCCCTCACAGGAGTGGATAAGAAAGTTGATGCAGATAAGGTATTACCTGAGGTTACCTAAGTGCTCATTAAATGCTCATTGGTTTTCGTTTGCAAGTAGATGCTGAGTCTGGATGCAAGAGTACCCTGTACTTAGGAGATTGTGGCAAAAACCACACAAACAGACTTTTCTCCTGAATGGCCAGGAGAAACCTTCCCAGTGAATGTCTAGCAGGAAGCCTTTCTTAACACTGACCCCAGGCCATCTCAGCTCACTAGACCATGCCCAGCTGTTCGTCCTATGTCATCCAAGGATAAACCGGTGATAAATAGGTATGTGCTAAGGCAGGGTCACAGGATGAAACATGCCAGGGAAAGGCTTCCTCCAACCTCTGGGAGTCTACAACACTGAGGTTCCAAGTGGAACTGGGTTTGATTGTTCTCTGAGAAAGTACAAGACAAAAACTAAAATGATATTCATTTAAAGACAAATTATTTGCTTTTGAACTTGACATGTAAGCTCTCAAAGATATTTGTCATATGTTAAAAGTAAGAATTTACATAAATATGAAGAGAAACTCAAACAGTTTCCCAACCCAACTCCTTCCTAGAATCCTATCAAAGAACCTGGGCATCAGCAAATGAAGGACTGTAGCCGGCTAGATGTGGAAGGAAGTTCCATAAAACCCCTCTTGCATACCTCTCATTTTACTCCAGAGACGCTGGGAACAAGGAGGGGGCCAAGGCAAGGTGCATAGCAAGTAGGGGAGGCACCAAAATGAATAACCGCTAGTCCCTACCCTAGCACTGCCTGTCCCAGTCGCACCACATGACAAGCTTGCACCGACCTAGCTCAAAAGCTGCAAACTGGGAATTCCGATGATCTGAACCCCTTGGGAATTTGTGGGTATCAGATGTTTTGCTTATGTCCAGATGTTGTTCAACTTGTTAGGGGAAGGTCTCGGGAGATCTGTAATAAAGAAATGTGAACGGGGTGAATCTGATGCTCTGTGTATTTTGGGCAGCTGTGCACATCAAGGAGTCAAACAGCTTCTGGGTTGCCTCCAACTGTTTCTCATTTCCCTGCTGCTACCACCCTGCAGCCTCTCACTGTCATCTCTAGCCTTGGCTTCTTACTGCAATATCCCATCATGGCTCTTCCTGGCCCTCCTACATACGATTTCCAAGACCATAACAGAGTGGTCTTCTTCCAACAAAAGTCAGTTTGTGCCTTCTCTGTTCATGCATCCTCTGGTGATACACAGGCTCCCTTGCTAGGATCTACAGCACCAAGCTCTACCCCCTCTTATACTGATAGTTTTCATGTAAACATCAGAGCTTTTCCAAGCCTGAGCTGGCAGATTAATATTCTTCATCTTCCACCCTGCTCATTTTCTGATATCCAAGCAGAGACTGTTCTTGCGCAGTTGAACAGAAGGAAAACTGAGCCCCTGGTTTTGCAGTCCTATCTAATAATGCAGCACTTGGTATCAGCGATGCTGACAGAATAGGAGAGAATTACTCAGATGTTGCTAAATCTATGGATTATTTTATTCTGTCTAAAACTCCAGGATCATTTATAAAAGCTCCAGTAGCACAGTGGAAAGAATCAAAAAACAGACATAGCCCCACATTCAATCCTAATTCTGCCTGATCGAGAGTGAGAGGAAGAATGTGGGTGTGGTGCCATCGCTATAATTCCAGCACTCTGGGAGACTGAGGCAGGAGGACTGAAAGTTCAACCCTAGCCTGGGTAATTTAGCAATTCATCAAGATCCTTTCTTAAAATAAAAAGAACTGAGGCTGTAGCTAAGTGTCCTGGGTTCGGTCCCCAGTACTGCTGTTTAAAAAAAAAAAGAAAGAGAGGGAAGAGCAAAGACATTCCTATAGGAATAATCAGCAGATAGTTTCCAGAAAGAGATTCCTAAAGAACAGATATACTTGAAATATCAACATTGTATGGATCTGTGCAGAAGAATATGGATAGCCACAGTGACAGCGAGAAAGTTTAAGTTGAACAGTTAAGAAAAAAAGGACAGAGATGATC
>RJWT010051296.1:0-10635 GCA_004365215.1 Cuniculus paca
TTCTTTAACAGAAGGACAGACAAAGCATGTGAATGATTTAAGCAAGCTCATAGCAGCGGAAGGGCTGTGTGGGGACTTCTAGCTTGCTTCCCTCATGCAGAGCTCCTTACAGCAGGCCAGCTGGCCCCTCTCTTTCCCACATTCTTTTTCCTCATCTTCCCTTTGTTTTTTTTTCCTTACCTTCTCCTTTCTTCTCCCTGCAAAACTGTATCAATCACACTGGCTCTTCAGAGCTCTGTGTAGTAAGAGGTGGGTCTAGGTGCCTCTTTCCACTCCTGAAGATGCTGCTTTGCTCTTACCAATAAGCAAATACTCAAAAAGGGCTAACTCCATACAGTGCAGAGAGGTTTGCACTTCGACTTTCCTTTACTCACTTCTTCAAAATCGTACACACTTTGTAATAGCATAAGACAACAGTACCTGAAAGTTTTGTTATTGAAGCAATAGGTGGCAAATTATTACTATAAATGTAGCAGGTCTTACAAAAGCTATTTTATTAGTCTGTTTTCCTTTACTATAATGAAATACCTGAGATGAGGTAATCTGTAAAGAAGTTTATTTAGCTAACAGTTCTGTAGGTTCAAGAATAGGCAAATGGCATCATGGCAAGAGCAGGCGTGAGAGGATGAGATCACATTTCAAGACAGTAAGCCAGTGTATGCTGTGGAGCCTGGCTTGCTTTTGTTAAAACAACCCTCTCCTAAGATCTTAGAGGTCCATGAGCAGTACCTTAATTCTGTCCAAAGTCTGTCCCCTTGTGGTGTCCCACTGGGTTCCACCAAAGGTCCACCACCTCTCATGCTACACCAGGAACCAAGGTTTCAAAACTGGGACCCCTTAGGGGAAATGTTCAAACAGTCTCCAAAGCATACCAGCAGGACTAGAAGAAAAAGCAGAAGAGTTCACTGTGACCATTAATTTGGGGCAGATTCTCTATCTGACTGAGAAATAGGTTTTTTGGTTGGTATACATTTTCATGACAAACCAGCTTATGGTCAGGAGCTTGAGCCCTTTTTCTTTAAAATGTGGTCAGTGGGCAGGGCTTCTGCTTTTTTACTTTACAACATTTAGATTTGTAAGTGTTGTGTTGTAATGCTTGGACTATAAAAGCCTTACCAGGGCCCTATTTGATCAGTTCCTTGCCTACTTTAATATCATCATTTCACTAAACTTCCGCATACACACCTGACTTTAAAAAAAAACCTGTGATTACTTAAATATACCATTTGCTTTTCATTATTCTAGTCCCTATTTAGAAGACTCTAAGCCTTATCTACTGAAAGAACTCTATCATTCTGTTAGTCTGAGCTTACTGATCACATCTTCTAGCTAACCAACCTGTCTTTTTTGCTCCTCTGTCCACTTCCTCGCTCTTCCCTCCTTTGTGCCTACACCCTGTTTTCTTTGACTTCTTCCTCTCCCCTTTCCCCCTTTCTCATCACTTGCTTACCTTCTGCTCACCCACTTCCTGTTCCCTTTTTCTATGTTAAAAAACTTTATGATGGGGGTAATATATTGGAGAATGCCAATATGAAGTCAGATTACGGTATAATGGTTGACTTATATAATGGTAGTCACATAGCTACACATATAAAGTTTCTACCATAGTAAACTCTAGGTGTTTTCTTGAGTAAAGAAAGTGGGATAAACTGCTGTTGTGCTAAGGTAATTATGTAGCATTTGGGTATTTTCAGCCCAGTAATTTTCCTACATCAGGAAAATGACTATGCCCTCTCCAAGGTACATTCGTAAATGTGGGGCTCATTAGCTAGAAGATGGAAGGGCTTAAAAGATTTCAGTTGTAAAATATTGTAGCAGGAGACTTTCTACATTATTGTTTGCTCTCCTTTTCTTAAAAATGACTACATTTTTACTGTTTCCTTGGGGTATGAAAATTAGTTTCTACTTTTTCAGGCCCCAGATAACTTCCAGATAGAACAATCTAAGCAATATCATATGTAAATCACTTGTAGCCAGTACTCCCTTGGAGGAAAAGGTCTTGCCAGTTTTTAAAATGCCAGTGTGTCTTCCAATGTTTGTAAAAGTTTTTATGTAGTCATACCCCATTTAATGTTCTTATTAAAAATTTTAAAATCATGAGGATTGTGTATAGTCTGTTTTGTATCTGTTTATACCCTCAATTTACACATTTTTGAAGTTGCCAGACTACTCAGGTTTTGCTGCTAAATATCTGTCATCTCTACTTGCTAGGTGGGACTAAACTGAGAAGAGGAGATAAATTCTTAATTGGGTTCTGACAAGCCTGTTTAAGAAATTAACTCAAAAAAAAAAGAAATTAACTCAAAATGCTAAAGAGCAGTAGATAATGTTAAAGACATTGAAAATAAGCTGTGGAATCAGTCATATCCTGAATTTACAAGTATGAATATTCAGGTAGCTATATTTTGAAGTCTTATACATTGCTATAGAGATTCTCTGTTTTGCCATTTAATTTATAATAAAGTCTCCTTAACTGACAATTTTGGGGGGGCTATTGAAAATCATATATAATATATAAATGTTATGGAAATTGTCAATCTTGGAAATTTTAGTGTGTGTTCTGATAGAATTAAAGACAGTTCACAGTACAAGTGGCGACCAAACCCTATTTTATTTCCTTTGTAAGCTCAAATGGAGAGCTTCCTAGGGCTCTGTCAGCCTTTGTGGGCTGTTGGTAGTCTCTGGCTTCCATGATTTGTGGCAGAAATTGTAGAGCTTCATCTGCACACTAAGTGACACCTGGGATGCTGGGAATTAGGACTGCAGCTAGAAGAAGATTCTCCCTTAGAGGCTGCAGTAGGAACCAGTGCTACAAAGACCTTGACTTTGGCCTCCTGGCCTCCAGAGCTATGAGAGATTAAATTCTTCTTTTATCAGGCCGCGCAGTCTGTGATGCTTTGCTATAGCATCCCTGGGAAATTAATCTATATCCAGCATGTTAAGATCTATTAATGTTTACTAATGTTTTTACTTTTTAATATTGGCTTTAAAAATACTTAAAAGTGAACAAACGCCCATTAATTTCATTGAGTCTTCTACAGTTACTTTTTATATGACGTTTACCAATAATATAGATGTGTGCATAATTACCAGAACGAATGGTGCTTCAAAATTTACAGATAGAATCACAGCTAGTGTTTGTTGGAAAACCCTTGTAGAATATTTCCTGTAGGAAATTAAGAGTTTAAAAAATTTTTAAAAAGTAGGGGATTAACTGGGTTTGAAAATGTTGTTTTTGGTCAGTATCCAATATGCAAAATAATTGTACACATGGGTGTAGTTTTAAAAAAAGAAATGTAACTACGCTAGTTTAATGGAAGGTCTGTAGGTGTGAGGGAACAAAAAAATATTTTTTGTTTGAAGTTGGCCTGGAGCTTCTTAATAGGTGAGCTCTGTTTTCATTCATCCTTTACAAATCCTGAAATCAGTACTCTGTCCCAAATGGACAATCAAATATTAGCTGTTTAGCTAGAGAATTTCACAGCCATTTATGTAAAGAAATCACTAACCTTCCAGAGTGAATGTTATATGTGCAAAAGTGATACTAACATTTTATGTCAGCATAGAAATTTCTTTAAAGTTGTAAGACTGAGAGAATCTCGTAAAGACTTTTCATAAATAAATGAATAGTAAATCCTATGATGTGCAGATCATGATGGATGGCATGGGTGAGGGTGAACATGTCAATCTGTGTATGGGCCAGCAGTGTTCAAAGTACCTTAAATAATGTTATTTCATTTATTATCCATAAGAGCCCTAAAAATTTGGCACTGGTAGTTATCCCTGATTTACATAGGGAATATAGTTAGAGGCAGTCCTCCCATCATTACAGAGCTAGTGTAGATACAGAATTAAAATCCAGCTTAAGAATATATTAAACTTGTGAAGTTTAAGGTTTTTTTTGTTTTGTTTTGTTTTTTTCGGCACCGGGGTTTGAACTCACGACCTTGCACTTGCTGGGCAGGCGCTTAGACCGCTGAGCTAGATCCCCAGCCCTGGTGTTTTTGAGACAGGGTCTCACTATGCCATTCAGGCTGGCCTTGAGCTCACTTTGTAGCCCAGGCTGGTCTTGAACTCACAACGATCCGCCTGTCTCAGCCTCCCGAGTGCTGAGATTACAGCCGTGAGCCACCACGCCCGGCTAAGTTTAAGTTTTTTTAAATCACGGACAGATAATCTTGTTTAGGTTCCTTTTCAGAATGAATGCATGTAAGATTGTGTACAACAGACCAGAGACCAAGAGAGATATATAAAAATAATTTAAGGCAAGATTTTAAATAAGGCAAGTGAAATGTCAGCTCAGTAATAAATAAGATTTTCTATAAGTTCCTCATAATTGTAAAATAGAATATGATTGTCAACATTATTACTGTGTAATACAGAAAGAAAATTCATTCCACATTATAAAATGAACTCCTTTAATATCATAATACTATTATGTCTATAAAGTCTTTGGCAAATCGTTTAGTCGTATCCAAATCCTAGCACATTTTGGAATGTTTTCTGAGAAATTTAACAATTTCTTTTCCTGCTAAAACACTATGCAAAATTGTATAAAGCAAAGATTTGTCTTCAATTACAAATTTTGAAAGCTGCATCAGGTCTTGCTTAATCAAGGAATCTTTGACTATGAGCAAACATTTAGTTTCAGTTGCATGAAATGCACTAGGAAAAGGGCTACCTTGATGTCAAAGCTATGTGTTGAATAAGCTGTCCCATGGAGGGGCAAGGATCTTTCTGAATTCTGTGATCAAAAAGTTTGTATTCACCTTGGGATGCTGAAAGTTTAATCCCCAAGATGGTGAATTAGCAAGTGGAGCCTCTGAAAGGTGAGTACGTCATGGTGCAAAGCCCACGTGAATGGAGTTAGTGCCCCAGAGACACACCTTACCTTCCACTGCATGACACACAGCAAGAGGGCAGCATCTGTGGACCACAAAGTGGGTCCTTACCAGGTACCAAGTCTACTGTCATTTGGACTTCTCAGACTCCAGAGCTGTGTAAAAACAATTTTCTGTTGTTCAAAAGTCACCTAGTTTAAGATATTTTGTTATAGCCGTCTCAACAGACTAGAACATTGTGCTTTTTTTGGTATTTAGTGTATCTATCACATCAGAATATCTGTCTCTTAAGTAAATTACAGCCTTGACTTCATCTTGGTATCATTGCATACATTGAATGAACAATTTATAAGGTCAAGAAGTTGGTTTTGTTTTGTTTTGTCTTGTCTTGTTTTTTATCCTTGCTCTGGCCTCAGCACCTATAATTGTGCATATATTGAACATATTATGATCTTGATAATAAGTGGAATGAATGAGTGAGGGAATTAATAGTGTAGCTATTGAATGGATGCTTCTTAGATTGTGTTGGAGGTGTTATGAAAAACTGTAGCACACGGCAAGTCATTGATCTTGCCAGAGAAACGCCTTTGTTATATCCAATAACTAAATTATTTTATATGAATCATTATGTGAGGTTCCATAGGAATACAGAGGGACATAGCGAAGCCCTACCTTCAGAAAGCTTATGATTCAGAGAAGCACAATATTTGCACAATATTGGGGGAAGATAAACTAGTATTGTTTTAACATTTCCATAAAATCACAAGAAACTGTGCAAATAATTTACTAAGAAAATACATAGCACAATGAAATCAATGCTTATTTCTTAGAAGGTACTTGAGTGTTTATTTTAAAAATATGCAATCGTTTCCTTATTTTAATGTAAAATATTTTTAAAATATAAAAATGATATTGTGATGGTTCCTAGCAGAAAGAGTTTAGTTTGGACTGGATTAATGAGGGAAGCTTTGTGGGGATTGTAGGACTTGAGTGTATCTTGGGTTGGGAATAGAAGGCACTCTGGGTTGGAGAGACTTTGTTATGGTTAGAAAATTTGCTTTAAATTTTCTATGATATTTTCTATGATATTTGCTTTAAATCTTCTATGATATGATGTGAAAATTTTCTTTGAGGTTGTGAGGTCTGCATAATTAGTCTGGTAGAGTTTTCACCTGTTAATAACTATGCAGGCTTATTGACTGATTCATAGATATAGGTCCATATAGATACCAGTATCTGTATGTCTATTTCTGTGTATTTCCAGATGAATATAGATTATGTCATATAGAAAATAAGGTAGCAGTGTTAACCCTGTAAAGGCTATTTTTATTATACATTTGAAATAGTATGGTTATATTTCATTCTATATTTAATACATATTTCAGAAAAGAGATGTGGATGGAATTTATTCTTGACTGTTGGAGAGAAAATGTAAGGCAGATGGCCTCTGATCCTGTGATATTAAATAAGCCTTTTTCTGGACAACTGTTGTCAGTGTAATTCTCTGCTGAGGGAAGACTTGTCAAATCATTGCCTGTACTTCTTTTTAAAATTGGTGGTTGTACAAGGCAAAGGTTGGAAAAGCTGCTGATATATCTTAATATTTTGAAGAGTAAGTGCTTAAAAAGTCAAACATTTGTCATGGACCTTGAGCAAGTTTTATTTTGTTAGTATAGGAATAGGAGGAATGAAAAGGGTTTTTAAAAATAATTAAGACCCACACATTTTCTCCCTCCCCCAAGATATTTGAGATCAAGTGAAAATATAGACAGACATAAATATCTAAATATAAGGCAAAATAGGCATAAAAGCAAGGTGTCATAGCAGGTTATTTTGACAAGGGAGACTGAGAAGGAAGGGCCTTGAAGGATGAAAAGAATTTTATGCGATGGAAAATGGCTAAAAGAGGCATCACAGGTTATGAAGGAAGGAAAGGCCCATATAGAAACCAGCCAAACTAGCAGTGTGCTTGGTAATTTACGAATGGATGCAAAATATGTTATCTGATACTTTCATGCCCTCTAGAGACAGGCATTACTTCCCCATGCTGCAGATGAGAAACTGAGGTGAGGATTTCTCATCTCACACAACTAACACATAGCAGAGAGTACATTCCTCAAATGCAGTCACACACCCTTGTGCTTCAGGACACCGTTTCTGCTAATGTGATGAGTCCAGACTTTTTTCTTCCCTACTGCTTCCCAGGAGAAATTAAATTTCCTAATAAATGAGAAAGGGTTTTGTGACCTGTGGATTGGAAAAATATAAGGGATCTGAATAGGAAAATCTCCTTAATCACCTCTGCTCTGCTATTTCTGAGTACTAAGAGCTCACTCAGAGTCCATCACACTCAGACTTGTCTTAGGAAGAAAGCTTATGCAAATCTTAAGTGAATGCTCGTGGCTTAGGAAGGTCTAAAATCTACATTAGGTTTCAGGACAACTTAGAAATAGCAGAACCTCTAAGGAGCCTTCACATCCATTTGTTCTTCACCCTCCAGTTTCAATAAGAGAAGCTGAACAGCCTGTGAATGGAATGGGACATGTTCTCGTGGTCATTCAACAGATTCTGCTTGGGTACATTTTTTTCCTTTTTTGAGTATATTGTCTGTTCTCCACCCTGTCCAACAAAAATTCAGTCTAAATGATCATTATCAAGATATATTTTGATCTAGGTTCAGAAAAGATAGCAATACTACCAATTTTTAATCTTTAATCTTGTGGTTACTTATGAATATTTAGTCCTTTCTCTTCCAGGCTGACTTTAAACTCAATGTGTAGCTTCAGGCTGATCTCAAACTCATGATCCTCCTGTTTCAGCTTCCGAAATACTGGAATTAGAGGCATATGCCACCATGCCTAACCTGTTGTTTAAGATTGATGTTAAAATTGTGCAGACCTTGACCTCAGTTCAGAAAGAAAAGGTATAATTTATATTAGACTTATACTCACTAAAATTTGAAGGGATTTGGTCATATTCCAAATATTTATTTATCTTTTCATTCAGGTATAGCTATTAAAATGTTTAAGGTTTCTGAGAATGAAATCCATAAAATAAAGGTTGAACTCATGCATGTTTTAAGCGTTCTATACTCTTACTGAAATTATCACCTTTATGAAGAAAAACTAGGCAGATAAATTTGTTGTATGTGGAATATTATAGGTTAGAAGAAAGCAATGGCATCAACTTAGTCAATATTCATTGAGATCCTGTGATGTGCTGGATGCTGCACTAGAATCTAGGTATTGACAAGAAGAGAGTAAGATTTAATCCCAGCCCTCAAAAAATTAAGATAGATACCGTTATAGAGGATTCATTTCAGCTGTTGTTGCTGTATAATAAGAAACCCAGGTGTTAGTTGCTATTTTAGAGTCAGTACCTATTATTTCTCAGCAGTCTCTGGTTAGATTGGGTGATGCTTTAGGTCTTAAATAGACTTACCATGACTCTGGTTAGAGTTGCTGGGAAGCTGTGCTCATCTAAGGCTGTCACACAGGTTTTCACATGTATAGGTTAATCTGGAAAGTTTTAACTAGAACATCTCCTCTTGGGGGATGTTCGTCTTCTGTCAGGCCAGCCTCTTTGCTTCTCAATAGAAGGTTCCAGGAGAGCGAGAGGAAGAGTGTGAGGCCTCCAGGGCTGGTGACTGAGTCTTGGAGCTTACAGATCTTTAGTTTTGCTGCAGTCTTGTTTGTCAACTTGTCTGCTATGCAGATTCAAGGGATCTGGAAATAAGGCCCCTGATGGAAAGACATTCTAAATTACTTTGCAAGGGAATATCAGTAGAGAGGGAAGTAATTGGGGCTGTTTTACAGTGCATACAATAGAGACAGATTAATTTTGTAGAAGGAGAAAAAGCCTGTATAAAGTGCCTCATGCTAATTCTTGTAAGAGGAACACCAGTAGTTTTAATCTGTTTGAACTGGAGAAACAGAAATTTCAGGTCTGATACTAGAAGAAAACGAGAGACTGCATTAAAGGAAAGAGAACTGGAGTGGCTAATGTTACTCCTGGAAGCTTAGTATTATTCTTTGTTTCAAGGGAACCATCTAAGGTTTTAAGCAAACAGGAATACCATTGTGAGCTTTGCTATACTTTTTTTGGCAACAGAGTGAATTTAAATTGGACTGAGGTGGGGAAGTAATACAAAGCATATTGTAAAATTCTAGACTACGAAAATGATCATGAAGATCACAACGAAGTAGGGGAAAGTGTACACCCAAGCATTGTAAACCTGACGATCTTAATCATTAGATAGAGCCTTACCTTGCGCCACCCCTCTAGTGCTTACTGTCCGCCTGCATGCTACCTGCTCCTGATCCTCTCAGGGTCTTACACTCAGTTGAGAGCTTTCTGATATCATGTGTCCTGTGTGTAGTTTCTCCTTTCTCTCACCCACAGCACTGTCCTCTGTCACACAAACACGGTTGGAATCTGTTTTTAAAACTCAGATTCATGTGTAGTTGTTACCAGAGTGAGAGCTCTTCCCATGTTCCCTTATTCCTACAGTGGTAAGGAGCTTTTTTCAGACATCTACCTGGCCTCTTCCAGTGTGCGAGTGTAAATATAATTCAGAAGCTCATGTATGAATTTTAATTTACTTCGTTCTCTGTTCAGCATATTTAGAATTAACTTTCTTAGATTCAGAAAGCTTAAGAAGAAAAATATACTTTAAAATATTTTTCTCTTATTAGTGCATATGTGCTGGAACATATGTAGGGTAGTGATGAACTTACAGGATAAATTCAGAAGTAAGCAGTTTTTAACCAAATATGATAAAATCTGAAAACAAAATTTTAATGTAAAAATAAAGTTTTCTGCTTTCAGAAAATGTTATTGGCATTATCTGCATTTTTGTTGCTCTCAGTACACTATTTTGAAGCAGTGTTTTGTTGCCTTCAAATCCCATTATGATGCATTTAACTCCTTGCAGCAAGCCTATATAGTTACCACTTATGGTTTTAAATGCAAAACAAATGTATTTTTTGGATTGCTAGAGATTTTTCGTAACGTCATAACCCAGGATACTGTGACTTTGGTAGTTTGACGAAGCCCCTTCTATTTTCCCTACAATTTAGAGATGATATCTGTGAAAATGCAGTGAAAATTTACTTAGTTATTTTTTCTTTATCAGAGTTGAGGTTTCTGGAAATGTGAGCATTTTTACCACTGGAGGTCAGGAAGCCGATAGAGATCAATCGAATTTTTTCCTTACTTCACAGATAGTTAAAATGCTTTTGAATTTTTTTTGGGGGGGTACAGGAAATTGAACTCAGGACCTTGCGCTTGCCAGGAAGGCACTTGTGCCACTGAACCATATCTCCACAGCCCTAAAGATTTTAAAAGAAATCTGAAAATTATATAGTATGTACATGTATACTCTCAGTACCTATGAGATTCTGTCCTTAAGGGCAGGACTGTGTTGTTTCTGGTCTCTTAATATAGACTCTTGTTTATGTCAGCATCTCATGTATAGCACATAGGACATATTTTTTGTGTTTAATCATTAAATATTATTCTTTTCAGTATGTCCCAGAAGTTTAGAGCATGTATTTGCCATTTCATATACCTACTAATTTCCCAGTTTGTTTTTTACTTCCTTGGTTGTAAGGTGCTGATATCATCACCTTTCCTTTGGTTGTGTGTTCAGCCGGAAAACTCTTCTCCCCAGTAAGGAAAACCATGATTAACCTAAACCAGTCACAGCAATTGCGCCCTGATTTTCAGGGACTCCATTAAACATGGGTTTGTGAAGTAGTTCCAGCTAAAGAGACACTAAGGGAAGTCTAATAAA
>RJWT010051297.1:0-10723 GCA_004365215.1 Cuniculus paca
GTCATGGAGGGACATTATTCTACCTGCCATGTGAAATAACTTTCCAAAGAGAGTGTCATGGTGAAGAACAGGGTCAGAAACTCCTAGCAAGTCAGAAATACCAAGACACATAAAGCTTTGGCCTCTTGACTAAGGTGGCTAATAGCCAATCACATTTTTTTGTCACTTAGCAAAAGATTCATATTCCATACAGAGTGTGTATTGCCCTAGTATGGGTTACATGCCCTTTCTTTGGTCAGTTAAAGGCAGCACATCTTGCTCAACAGTCCCTCCAGGAGAGCTAATTCTAAAAGACAGGCATGTGATGCTAGGCAGGGAGCCAAACGTCAGGGTAAACCAGAAGTAATCACAGTTCCCAGACATGGAGGCCAGGGGTGGCAAATCGCATGAGAAGAGCTCTGACAAGGTCAGCTCCTCCAGTTGCTGATTCCTATGATGATGGTGACTAACACCAGCTCAGTGGTAAAAATCATGTAATACTGCCAGTATTACATGGATGCCTTGAAAGAGAGTGCATGTCTTCTTCATAACACCATGAAACCTCTTTCTCAACCGAGATTCAACTATTAAAATTAATCTCTGATCTGGGCTTTCCCATGACAGTGAGAACCTGGATCCTTGACAGACCAGCAAAAAAGAGATAGGGTTTTCTGATCTTGGTCTTGAAAAGGTCAAGTATGCAGGGTCCCATGCCTGGAGACCCATCCTACTCCACGTCCTTCCACTGTGGCAGTGTATATAGCAAGTTGTGAAAAGTACAGGTTATCAGGGCTGCAATCTTGAGATTATAATTTAGGCATTTGATATATGATAGCTCTGGGTTTAGTTGCCTGTTTAAAAAGTTCTGAAGTAATTCTGATGCAAGGTCTACACTTTGAGAAACACTACCTGTATATACTTTCTGTATATCTCAAGAGAAATTAATGATTTTCTGGATAAGAGCCATTTTTGAGTGATTGGACTGGCAGCCACCTTTGTGGACTCACTCATAGGCTTAAATGAACACCATTAAGAATGTCCTAAATGAGGTGACATGAGCCTGAACCCAGAGAAATTCCATTTTATGGCAGTGTTCCCAGCAAGGAGGCACCGGCAGGAAACAGACCTAGTCACATTGATGACATGGGCTGGCCGGGTGAACGCTTTGTCAACTGTCTCCATGTTAGGTGTAAAGACAAAAGGTTGAGCAGGCCCAGGATACAGACCCTGCCCTTGAGAGAGGCAGACATCAGGGGAACTATCCCCAGGTGTAAAGGGAGAAGCAAGTCCCAATGTGTGACTGAGGCTGTATCCAACTGAATAATCAGAAGAGACATACTTGAGCAAAATCTGAACACAGAGTGGGCAATAGCTAGGCTCTAGGTGTGAGAGCTTTCTGTCACCTTTGAGGAGATCTGATGACATAACATCTGCCCCTGGCCTCCCAAAGACTGATGTACATCTTTTATGCAAAAGACATTTAGTCTATCTCCAAGAGTTGCTAAAGTCCTAACAGTTTTGGCATTGCTGAAAGGTCCTAGTCCCAAGTCTCTTCCAAGATCTAAGGCAAACTCTTAGCTGTGAGCTCCTGTACAAATGAAAAGTTAACCACTTCCAACATTTAATGGCACCAGATAAACAATACCATTCCAGGACCATGCGGGACCCAGGAAGACAAAGAAAAGTCAGCCACTCCCGAGAATCAGCCACGTCTTTAAAGTAAAAAAAATAAAAAAACAAAAAGCAATGCCATTCCAAAGGGTACAAATGGGAATACAAAGGAATGAGACCAAAGGAAGTCTGACATCCAGCAGGGCAAACATTAAGTCCTGTAGTTCCTTCTGGAACATCTGAAGCAATCTGTGGCAAATTGTGGGCTCCAAAGGGCTTGCATGGCTGTGCCCCTACAGCACTTCTGGTGGGGGTAGCTCCTGTGGCTTCTCTCTTACACCTGCCTGCTCAGTCCTTGCAGCTTTTCTCAGATGATCCATGTTCCTGGCTTTTCCAAACTTCTTGGGTCTGTACTGCACCTTTGGCTTCACCCTCACAGCTTCACCCACTGCCCTCTCAGGGGCACACGGCCTGTGCTCCCAGGCCTTCTTTTGAAATCTGGGTGGAAGCCTTTTTAAACTCAGAGATCTTGCATTCTGCATGCACCTAAAACCAGAGCCATGTGGATGATGCCAAGGTCTGCTGCCAGCTTGAGCAGTAGCCAGCCTTGTTCTCTCTTCACTGCAGGGGTTGAATGCCTGGGTTGCTGAGCGCTTTGAACCTGATTCTGAGGAACAAATTCTCTATGCTGCTGCCATTTTAGAACCTGGTGCTCTGCAACTTTCTTCTCTAAGCAAAGTTTTTGCTTTTGCAATTTTGAGAAGGCAAAGGGTAAAGGCTTGCTGCTTCTTGTGATGCCATCAGGCCATCTTTTCTATTCTTTCATTCCTTCTCAGCAGTCAAGATCTCTTTTGCTCTATCTTTGCAGTTCACAACATTTTAAATCATCCTGTTGGGCTATTTGCTCTTGATTCTCAACATAAATCTGGCTAAAATTCCCCAATGATAGCCATGCCACCATCTCAACATTCGACTGCCTTGAAATTTCTTGTGCCAGATTAATTAGTCCACCACACTTAAGCTTAGTCTCAGGCAAAATCTCTGGACATGAGCAAAATGCAGACAAACATTTTGCCAAGCCATAGCGCACATCATCTGGAATCCAATAGCCAATGCAGTCCTTCTTCCTAGCAGAAACCTTCTGAGCCTGGTCTTTACTGGCAGGATTTCTATCAGCCTTCTGGTCTTCTGGGTTCTGACCAGATTCTCCCATACAGAACAGCCTAAGGCATTCCAGCTCTATACATTCAAGTGACATCTCTGAACCTTTCCAAACTCTTCCTTCAAGCCATTTGCAAAGGCTCTTGAAGTACGTGATCGGGTATAGTTACAGCAACAACCCCTCTCCTCTGGTACTAAATTCTGTCTTGGTTACTTTTCTCCCATTGCTGGGACAAAATACCCAACACCCAAAATTAAGGAAGGAAAGGTTTATTTAGCTCACAGTTTGTAGTGGTTTCAGTCATAGTCAGCTAACTCCAAGGCAGGGTGGCATGGCACGGGGCAACCATTCATGGTGATGGAAAACAGCAAAAGCAACAAGAGCAAAAGGGCAGAGCACGTGAGAGAAGACTCTGTCCCTTGTATTATATGTAGACCACACCCACTTGGATGTAGCACTCACAGCCATAATCCCAGGATTGAAACATGAATCAATACAAATTCTAGAAGCCTACTCCTTTGTATGAGGCTTTGGGGAGACATCCAGACACAAACCATAACACTGTTTCAAAGTATGTAAAAATAATCCTCTTCATTTTTGTCTTTAAAAGCTTTCCTTTGCTTCAACCTCATTGAATATGTTCATAGTTTTCTGTGGCATGCATATTTCCATTGTGATCCTGCCATTTCCAAATATATATTAGTTCTTTGGAGACTCTCTCTATGATTTCTTAAATTTAAGTTGACAGCTATATGAATTTTTAAAAAATATTTATACAGAAATGGTATTAAAGTACTGGTGATTTCTATTTTATAACCCTTGTTATTTCAGCTAGTCACAAGTCACTACTGATATTTTTAGGAGTTTGTGATTTATACCAGAAGCTAATTATTTAACATATGTACAACTTGCCTGATTGATAAGCAAGTCCATGGCATGATTTGGAATTGGGGATGAGGACCGGTGATTTATTTGCATTCTTGTTGATGAAAAGACTGGGGAGTCTCTGGTGTAGTGGGAAGAGCTTACTTTGTGTCATCTGTCACTTCCTGACAGTGAGACCCTGGCAGGGAGGCCCTTTGAGCCTTCACTGCATATATAAAACAGGGGTCATAACAGATGTGAGCAAGGCCAGGCAACTCATTTCTACAACACATTGTTGAAATAACTCTAAGACTAGATATCAAAATGAGTTTTTAGGCAGAAATAATACAAAAACATTCATTTCCTCAGCACCCAGAATTTTAATTTGTCAATATTTTGTAACATTTGATTCAAGTCTTTTTTTCAATAAAAGAATAAACCAGACATGCAATAGTATATCATGCTTCACTCTTGGTATCCTTCCCTTTACAATATCCCCAGAGATGAGTACATCACGAACTAGACACAAACAATTCCTTTTCATTTTCTTGATACCTTTATATTCATATATGGATATTTATGAATAGTACATAATTTTGTTTTATGTTGTCTAAGGAGATTATAAGTGTGCTTATAATGGGGGTATAGGTATATTGTTTTCATTTCATTAAAGAATTTGGGTTTCATACTTATCCAAACATTGTGGAAACTATATATTATAATGTATGTGTGAGACAGGAAAATCTGAAAGCTAAAATAAGTCTTCCTTGAAGAAGGGAATCACCTGTAATTAAAAGGAAACTATGGAAAAAATATAATTTGAATCTAAAAATGACTGTGTTTGATCCTGACACCAAGAAGTATATGTCATCTGTGAGCTGATAGAGAACCTACAATAGACAGCACTGTTGAAGACCCCAGGGTTGAATTATGCAATCAGTGGTAAGTTGGGTGGAAGTAAAGCTTTTCAAGGAAGCACCCAGGGGCCAGTCCAGAGGAGCAGCTCATGCTTTCTGGTGGGAGCCATGAGCAGAAGGGACCTGTTAGAGAGTGGGCATGCTGAGGTTGACTGAGATAAATGAGACCATTGTTGATCAGGAGAATTCTGCATTGAATCCCTGTCACACCTACCCCTTGCACAATAGTGCTAAGAGTATCTTGTAGCTGTAAAAACTGGTTATTTTCTTCTTTCTTTTCACCCATGTGATTAAATCTTCTACTACAGAGTTAGAAAATGAGATATTTGATTTCTCAGCTTTCCATGATAGTCATAAGGCACAGTTGTGGTCAGTGAGATATAAGTGTCTTTTGTGGTGGTGTTACCTTCCCAAGCAATGTCTCCCCAGCAGAAAACCTTTGGCCTTTCTCTGTCCTGACTTGGATGAAGAAAAACATACTGAACGTATTGTGAGAAACCCCAGACTGTAGCTTACTGTCCACATCAACATAACTGAAATTCTTGTCCAGGAAGATTGTAAGTAACTTTACTATTCATTCCAAGGACAAGCTAGATGGTGCTTTAATAGAAAGCATCACACAGTTTGTACCCTAAGAAACTTTGTACATTTTATGTCAAAGTTCTCATCTTTCTTCATTCATCAACCCTAATTATTATTATATTGTGACCTTACCCAATCTTAACCAAGTCCCAAGTGAAAGATAGGGCTTGAATCTGATTTTGGTCCCAATTTAGTGGCTACAAAGATGAATCCCCTATGGAAAGCAGAATGATACACAACAGGATTCTGGATTCTTGATGATAGCATGAAACTTCTGTAGCAGACCTGGACCAACTACCTGCAGATTTCCTATTGTATGAATCAAATACAGTTATTACATACCTCGGACCTTAATCCACTGTACTAGTGTCTCCTCTTTCTCATAACCTACACATTCTTCACAGACACCACTGGGTACCTGGGAGTGGCATGCTGAATATAACAGAGACTGTAATGTGCCCTTGGCCTAGTGGAGGGAGTAGATGCTGAACACCATATGCTGATAATGTTTGAACCATTTTTGTGAGATGGAAAATTGTCAGAGGCAGGCCAAATGAAGCTTAGGGCACAGACCACATGCTACCCGAGACTACAGCAAAGGGGAAAGAGCAAGATTATTTCAGAATATTGGTGTGAGTTGATTATTTCCTGCTTCAGTCAGGACAGTGGTGGTAGAGAGGGACAGATGCAGACCAGAGTTCACAACAGAGCTGGAAGGAATACAGATTTGTTGAAGGGAGTATTGGTCCACAGCTTGCAATCTAAGTTTGCTGCAAGTTTAGATTATTTGAGGATCTGCCACTATTGAGTATCTGCCTATGAAACCACTTGCTGCTGTATGGGACAGAAAGTTACAAGGTGACACCTTTCACAGTGACTGAGACTGATGCTCAGTTTTATTAAGCATATTTATTCAAATACAGTAGTGTCCTTTATCTATGAGCCTATGTTCCAAGACCCCCAGTGAATGCCTGGAGCTGTGGATAGCATCAAACCTCATATACACTACTTTACATACCTGTGATAAAGTTTAATTTTTAAATAAGGCACAGTAAGAGATTTATAGCAATAATTTACTGTAGATCTCAGCAATCTTCAAGATACAATTTTTTCTTTCCCTGTTAAATCAAGAACTTTGACTTTTTTTGTTTAAAGGAGGCACTTTGTAGCTTCTCTTTGGCAAGTTGGAATTGCCAGCATTACTATTCTTGAGTGTTGAAGCCATTGTAAGTACAATTACTAGGTACAATTAAGTACAATATGATTACCTGAACACAAGCACTGATACACAACATCTGATTCGACAACTCTAAAGCTAATAAGTAACTAAAGGCGTGTAGATTATAGATAGATAGACAGACAGACAGACAGACAGATAGATAGATGTAATGGACACAGGGGATATTTGATCACACCACTCAGAATAGAATGTGATTTAAAATTCATGAATTATTGATTTTTTCAATTTTCCATTTAATTTTTCAGTCTGTGGTTCATTGTGGGCAACTGAAACTGTGGAAGGCAAAACCATGCCAAGTGTGGGAGGGGACTATTGTATATCGGGCACCGTTCTGTTTAGTTAGATCGAGTCAGCCTGACAGCCAGTGTTACATTGAGATCATCACTCCCCAGAAATGTATTTCAGCACAGAACTTTGTTTTTTTTTTTTTTTTTTTTGCGGGACCGGGGATTGAACTCACGACCTTGCACTTGCCAGGCAGGCGCTTAGACCGCTGAGCTAGATCCCCAGCCCCTCAGAACTTTGTTTTTACCATACCTTACTTTCTATAGCATAAATTCTATATACTTGAAGGGACTAAATGGCACAAAAATAAAATTTTTTTCTTTTCTGTTCTCTGTGAAAATATGCAAAGCATGCTGTGGTTATTCAGAACTTGCTATCGCAAAGGACTGACAACCATGGCTAGTATTTGGTAGAGGTTCAAAGGCAGCAGAACAGCAGGAAAGTTTTTTTGGAATTGTTGTCGTGGAGAAGCTGTGTGATTGGCTTAAGCACAAACTTGGCTATCTCTGGTTGGTGCTAAGTTGGAAACGGGGTCAAAAGATAGAGCAGCTGGCATATCTGTCTGTGTTCTGACAGTTTGGGGCTAGTGATTAGGAGGTTGTGAGCCTGAATTCTGCCATCAGGCATGGCCTGGCCATCATCCATTGTGTATTCAGCTTCTTAGGTCCTCGAGATCCACATTCGCATCTTCAAATGAAAAATGAGTGTTCTTTTCTTTCCCTATCTCCTTTGTCACTCCCACAGGCTGACCAGGTGTGCTGGAGGTGAAGATGAAGTATCCACGGTTTGCTGCAGATTCCAAAGTGAAATAGGAGCCAACTTTTTCCCTGAGGAAGGTGAAAGGCAGACTCTGCTTTTCCAGCACATTCAGTTCTTTGATGTTCTTTTTCTGAAAGATGGGGGAGAATTTATTATTAGCTGCTGCACTTTGGATCTGGAACATCCTCACATCGGCCAACGCTTGGTCCTCAGTGTGGTGCTACTGGGAAGTGGTGAAAACTTTATAAGGGGAGCCTAGCAGGAAGTCTGAGGTCCCTGGGGTTGTGACCTTGAAGCAGGCTGTGGGACTTTGGTTCCTTTTTTTGTTTTCTGGCCATAAAGTGAACAGTTTTGCTTTGTCTAGTGCTTCCGCCAGGATGAACCACCATGGGCCTAAAGCAACAGGACCAATAAATCATGGTCAGAAATCTCCGAAACTGTCACCCCCCACCCCTCAAAGAAAAAACCTTTCTCTTTGTAAGTTGGAGATCTTCGGTATCTGTTACCATGTTGGAAAGATAGTAAGTAGCCAGGCTACTTCATGAAGGCAAGAAGGAAGGATGGGGGTGTCTTTACTGAAGCTTATGCTTTCAAACTTAGCTTTAAGGTTTTCCGCTTTCCTGGATTGGGAGGCCAGGGGAAATTTCCTCCAGCTGCCTTACCTTTAATTCTAACGAAGGACTGTTTGGTTCTTTGACTCGCTCACAGCAGAGACAGAGCTCCCCTTTAGAGACAGCCAAAAAAATAGGATTTTCTGCTGCATCTTTTTTGTGTCCTGAAGCCGATACGTAAAAGGTCTCTAGAAAAAAGTCAGAAATCACATCACATCTAGAAGAGACAATACGTTTTCTTTTGCTGTTGGGGTTTCCATTATAACCACCCTCTTCAGTCATGTGACCAAATTCTCACCCCCACACCAGTCCAGGAGCCAAGAACATTTGTATTCTCAGAGCTTCCCTCTTCCTACACCTCTGCCTCTGTTTCCCTCCCAACTCCTCCAGGGAAGCTTCCTTTGCATCGGGGCCCCGTGGGGGCTATCTTCCTATTTTCAGTCCTGCAGCTGCTCCCTGAGCAGCGGTGCTCCATCCTTTCAGGAGAACGGAGGAGCCAAACAATACTATTAAAAAGGGGCTCCACCCAGCTGGGAGTGGGGGCGTGCAAGAGGAGGAGACCATTTTTGAGTAAAGAAAGCTTCGGAATCACCTCCAGCTTTGGGGAGTTTGTCTGGAACTGCCACAAGGATGTTGCCTTGCAAGACCAGCACCTGTTGGTTTGTGTCTCGAATGCAATATTTCTCTGAGGTTATAGATTTGAAATGTGAATCTGGAAAACAGAGTCAGAGATTTAGCATCACTACCCAGTCTGAGTTCAGCCTCAGATCCCCACTTTGTTCCATGAGTCAGACAAGACATATTTGTATCATTAATTTTTCACTCAAATCCATTGATAGCTAGAACTTGGGTCCCTCTCGTGGTTAGCCATTTGGGTTCTGGGGCCACACTGACTCTAAGTCAAATCTCTATAGTGTCATTTAGGAGATGAACAAGTTACTAACTTCACACAGTCTCATGTTGCCCACCAGTAAAGTGGAGATAATAAAACCTGCCTTACATAGGGTTAATAGGAAGAGGGATTCAATGGAAGCTCATTATTATTAGTATTAATGGCTGTTTTGATAATAGTAAGGATTCATTGCTACTATTGGCAGCAGTGGTACTGATAACTTTCTGTTCTGCATTCTCTCACGGGTGGCCCCATGCCATTGGCAATGCCAGGGTGGCACAGATCTCAGCCATGTTGCATACTGATTGTGCAGGTTGTGATGACAGCAGAAGGGTGGGGATGACAGAGCAAGGCATGAAGTAGCCACGAGCAGCAGCTTTATGTCAGGAAGGGGCTGGAGATGCATGAGCTTGGGGTATAGGGAATGAATCTGTCTCTATAGCGCCTGAGTGGGCAGGACTGGCTCCAGCAGTGGCCAGGGATTTGACTCAAAATTGGAAAATTTTGGCATTCATTTGGTCATTGGGCCTAGAAGACTCTGTCCTACACTGGGAACTTGTGCCTACTGCCATCTCTGATAGAGTAGAGGTTCTACCAATCAGTGACTGAGTACAGGCTTTGTATGGGGACAGCTGAGAGTCCAAATGTAGGGCTGGTAGCTGAGTCTATTTAGACTAAGAACAGCAAATGTGAAATGTGGTAATGGGATAGATCACTTTGTAGGTTAGCAGTTACACTATACTGTACATATGCAGACGCAAGCCCACAATAGTCTTGTCTCTTACTCTTTGCAGGAACTTCTGACTTGTAGTCTCTTCCCTTTCATCGGCTGTCCACATCCTCCCTGTCCTGCAATCCCAGCTCTTACGCCTCTTCCTTCCTGAAATCTTCCCTCCATCCCTTGATAGGGATAAGATTTCTTCTCTGAGCAGCTCCACCCTCAGTCTTGCTAAGTGAAGGGAGCTGTATTACAGCACCTTATATTGCTGTTACTACATCCTCATGTAGGATTAATCCTTTTCTTTCATAGGGCCTGGCCCTAGCAGTAAACAATAAATACTAGGTCAGTGCTCACTAAAGCATCCTTTCTGGGTCTGGAGGAAGCTACCAGCATGTTCGCTGGCGCTCCTGACAGCTACCATCTATGACTTTGGTGGAGGACAGAAGCAGAGAAGGGGAGCAGGTCACAGATGTACTGGAGCCAGCTGCTGCCCCAAGCAGGAGATGACACTGTCAACACCAACTTAATAAGCCTTGCCCTCAGCAGAAACAGGGGAGGCCTCCCCTGTCTGAGCCATTAGTTTACCTGTTATCTCTTTTCTCTTTCACACGGTCTTCACAGCACTGGATGGGTGCGAACATTGTGAGACTCAAACTTCGGTCTACTGACCTCCGTGTGATGGGAAGAGGCCCTGGAGGCAGGCAGACCCTGGGAAGCCCACCCTCCACTTTGCTGGTCAAAGTTGGTGGGCATCCAAATCACCCTGCAGATGCTCAGTCTTCATTGGAAAAGTGCGAATATAATTCTTTCCTAGTGCCATTGTGCAGACTAAAGTGTGTCCCCTCAGGCTGGTGTCTGGTATGTAACTTCTCAATAAATGTGGATGCTTGTCCTTTCACCAGGGCACCAAATCTTGTGTTAACTTCCTGGGTTTGTTCTTCCCCATAAGGTTAAGGTGCTCAAAGTTAAAAATGAAAGCCTGAGTAACACCTCCCCTCCTTGTCACCCCAGAACCCCTCGGAAGATCACCTGATTTGTGGGAAACCACAGATGCGAGGCTGGGATTTGACAGCAGAGGCCCTCTTGCTAAGGATAGGAAT